>WAAF01002193.1:201440-217564 GCA_013400475.1 Tricholaema leucomelas
TTGCTGTCTACAACTACCTGAAGGGAGGTTGTAGCCAGGTGGGGGTTGGTCTCTTCTCCCAGGCAACCAGCAACAGGACAAGGGGACACAGTCTCAAGTTGTGCCGAGGGAAGTGTAGGCTGGATGTTAGGAGGAAGTTCTTGCCAGAGAGAGTGATTGGCATTGGAGTGGGCTGCCCAGGGAGGTGGTGGAGTCACCGTCCCTGGGGTTGTGCAGGAAAAGACTGGATGGGGCACTTAGTGCTATGGTCTAGTTGACTGGATAGGGCTGGGTGCTAGGTTGGGCTGGATGATCTTGGAGGTCTCTTCCAACCTGGTTGATTCTATGACAATTCAAACTCCTGACTAAAATTGCCATGCATCAAAGAATACCACAAATTCATTTCACTTATTTCAAACACCATTTCTAAGGTTTTAAAGAACGTGTAAGAAGGACAGACACACATTTGTATGCAGATTGACTGAATTAGAAAAGAATCACGGGAAGAGTAACTTCACCTAGTGGTTGATTTTACATTACTTCACTTATGTCAGCATTACTTCAGGATTATCAGATAAATTCAGCAAATAACTAACTTCTGGTACATAATGATCAAAATGCCAAATATCTCCTCAAGCCTCTCCAATAACTTGCCAAAATAACATACTTAATTTGGAACAATCTGCAACAGATATTTGATTCTTACTGTAGAAGTGGAATGTATCCATTAATAAAGTTTTGCTTTGGAAATTTTCCTACTTTGTTACCTTTCTAAGATTCTAAAATAAGTATTTAACTTAAGCAGATTAGTTTTAGTTACTGTAGAAAAAAATACTGTGATTTTTTTTTTCCTCTTAAAATGAAACCCAGAGATATTAAAACAACCTTCTATTGTTCTGAAAATAAATGAAAGATAAACAAGTATACCATGCTTATAAAAACACAAAGCAAGGCATATATTATCACACCTTGCATGTTATCCCATGTACACTGGTAAACCTAGTTTCAGGGAAGTACTGATGTTTTTAATGTCATAGTGAAACTGCTAATGTTACCTCACCTCTGGGTAATTAATACATTTATTAAGCACTCACATAACACATGTCATATACCTCACAACTCCCACTGAATACATGCAAAGAGTCTTTGTATATCAGCATGAGTGAGGACAGAGGAATGACAAAAAGAAGTTTGTAACTGGTTGAATGTATCACCTTCTGTCTTATGGCAATGGCATTACAGAACAAGGCAGAACATGAACTGGGACCAGTTATAATTACTGTGCTGAATTTCATGAGATCATAGAATCCACCAGGTTGGAAGAGACCTCCAAGATCATCCAGCCCAACTTAGCACCCAGCCCTAGCCTGTCAAGTAGACCACAGCACTAAATGCCTCACCCAGACTTTTCTTGAACACCTCCAGGGACAGTGACTCCACCACCTCCCTGGGCAGCCCATTCCAATGCCAATAACTCTCTCTGGCAAGAACTTCCTCCTAACATCCAGCCTATACTTCCCCCAGCACAACTTGAGACTGTGTTCTCTTGTTCTGTTGCTGGTTGACTGGGATCAACATTACTGATATGAGAGACATGAAGTAGACAAGGCAAAGTGTGTCATTGCATTGTAATTGATTCTGGTGGTTTTCAGGGCTACTTATAACAGGCCTCCTTGTATCTAGAAAGTCTGGAAGTACAAAAAATATTCTGCAGGTTTACTTGGAAACTGAGGCATAACTATTGTTGACGAAATCAACATCAAAAAAATCAAAGTAAGAAAGGCAAAAAAAAGGAGAAAAAAAAAATCCCCAACTCTTCACTCTGTACCCATTCATTAAAAAAGAAAAACAAACCACAAAACAAATTTTCTTTAACCTTCTACTTCGGCCTGATGAAAGATGGAATAATAAATATGATTCAAGGGGAAATCCAACCACTCACCAGGTAGGTATACCTTTTAGACTACATTGTTTTATTCATACATTCAGCTTGCCAAGCATTTTAAAACTCTATTTTGTTAATGCACTCAAGCATGTAATTCTAATATGTTGCTTTAATTTTTTATGTTAGGCAGCTAGTTGTCTGACTGCCTTAAAACTTGAGGCACTAAGTATTAAAAAATACAAGTTAAAAATAAGTGAATTTGAAAAAAAAAATGCTGACTAAATAAACATAGTATTAATTCTAACTGGTGGTGGCAATATTTTCATGAAATGAATTGTAACAATTCTATTGGCCTGTTCACAAAAAGCAAACAAAGAAAAGAAAATTAAATCAAATCAGCTATTTGCTACTATTGTGTTTGGCTGATTGGAAAAAGCCAAGTTATAGCAATAATAAAACTGTGATAACATAATAACAAATATAATGTCAATTTGATATGACTTGAAAAGAATAATTAAAGTAACTACATGTCAACTGCAGGAAAAGTCTGATAATCTGAATTCCTATTAGGAAAAAGGAATAAAAAGGTCTTTTATCCTGTTCTTGCTTAAAGAGATGTGCCACAATAGCTGGCACACTGACTTGATTTTGAAAAGCCACTGATCTGACAATTTTTGCTCTGCAGAAGCCAAGCTGACTTGTTTCATAGAATCAACCAGCTTGGAAGAGACCTCCAAGATCATCCAGTCCAACCTAGCACCCAGCCCTATCCAGTCATCTAGACCATGGCACTAAGTGCCTCATGCAGGCTTTTCTTGAACATTTCAAGGGACGGTGACTCCACCACCTCCCTGGGCTGCCCATTCCAATGGCAAACTAGAGCAGAATTTAGAGTCTCCAAAGAGCAAGTAACAATAGGTACTATTTCACTTTCCTTTAAATCAATGATTGCTACTTTTTGGAAGCAAAACTTTGAGTCTCAAAATTAAATCTCTCACTTGTAAAGACAAGCTGCATGATAACAATAATAAAACCACGTCAATTTAATCTGCCTCAATCAATATTTCAGCCATCTAAAACTCAGTTAAACCTGCACAGTTCTAGCCTTCATCAATTTGTAAATTAAGTTGATTAGGTTTATAATTCATTATTACATGCTTTTTCTATCATAAAAAAAGCCACGAAGATGATCAGAGGGCTGGAACACCTCTGCTATGAGGACAGGCTGAGAGAGTTGGGGCTCTTCAGCCTGGAGAGGAGAAGGCTTTGAGGAGACCTTATAGTGGCTTTCCAGTATTTGAAGGGAGCCTACAGGAAAGCTGGGGAGGGACTATTTACACGGTCTAGTAATGTTAGGACGAGGGGGAATGGGTTTAAGCTGGAAGAGGGGAGATTCCGACTGGATGTTAGGAGGAAGTTCTTTACAGTGAGGGTGGTAAGGCACTGGAACGGGTTGCCCAGGGAGGTTGTGGATGCTTCCTCCCTGGAGGTGTTTAAGGCCAGGCTGGATGAGGCCTTGAGCAACTTGTTCTAGTGGGAGGTGTCCCTGCCTATGGCAGGGGGGTGGAGCTGGATGATCCTTGAGGTCCCTTCCAACCTAAACCATTCTATGATTCTATGATTCTATAAATGTTGCATTAAAAACCACTTTTCAAAATAACAAAAAATTCCAAAGAAGCTTTTACACAACTGAAATAAGAGAACCAAGGCACATTTTCAATAGGCAACATTTTGCATTTGCCCCAGCAATGTAATTGAGTAGGGGTAGAAACAGCTGCTATCCACATGGGAAAGGAGATGTTGAATTCTTCTTCCACCGATGGTCATGGGGAGATATAATTACCAGCAGCAAAACCTAGGACTGAGGAATTCCAGTCTGCCTTAACCTCATTCCCAAGGAAATCACGAGAGATGTGTGAGAGCAAAACAAAGCCCATAAGGAAACTACAGGATTTGCCAGGAAAACAACTATAGGAATTGTGCCTGGATACAACCAGCCATTAGAGGCATCCTATCATTGTCAATGTTTTCTGCCAGGAAACAGAGTCAGGTATTTTCACAGGTTTGTGTAAGCACAGAGTTTGAAAGCACAGATAAATTAGATTCATAGAATAGTTTAGGTTGGAAGGCACTTCAAGGATCATCCAGCTCCAACTCCCTGCCACAGGCAGGGACACCTTCCGCTAGAGCAGGTTGCTCAAGGCCTCATCCAACCTGGCCTTAAATGCCTCCAGGGAGGAAGCATCCACAATATCCCTGGGCAACCTGTTCCAGTGTCTTACCACCCTCACTGTAAAGAACTTCCTCCTAACATCCAGTCGGAATCTCCCCTCTTCCAGCTTAAACCCATTCCTCCTCATCCTGACACTACTAGACCTTGTCAATAGTCCCTCCCCAGCCTTCCTGTAGGCTCCCTTCAGGTACTGGAAAGCCACTCTAAGGTCTCCTTGAAGCCTTCTCTTCTCCAGGCTGAAGAGCCCCAACTCTCTCAGCCTGTCCTCACAGCAGAGGTGCTCCAGCCCTCTGATCATCTTCATGGCTCGGATGCTCTTCTACTTTCAATATAACTAAAATATCTTTGATCTTGACCATTAAGTACAAAAATCAGTGAAGATTTCATTCTAAAAAAAAAAGGCATTTTAATGAGTATGCAGGTGAACGTTAGCAGCAATAGACAACAGCTCTGACATCCTCTTGTCTTCCTCTAAAGTTGTATATGTAAATATATGCAGCAGCTTGAAATACAATTTAGCTATGCTAGAAACGAGTTAGATTTCCTATAACACAGAATGTAGCTTCTGGATGAAAGTTAGATTTTGAGTAATGAAGGAAGACAATATTTATTTAGAGAGGGGCATGTCTGTGTGGAATTGACTTTTTGCAAGTTACATTCCAGGTATCTTTTTTTAAAGCAAAGATCAGACTGAATACAAAGTGGTTTATTATAGAAAAAATAAGCAAACAAATACATCCTTACAGCAAACTGCAATGTCAGGCACAGCTTTGCCAAAAGTAAATACCTGCAGACACCTGATCACACAAGGATATCGGTTACTTAGTGTAAAAGCAATAGTAGTATGAGCTAGTCCTTCACTACATCCTCAATATTTAAACATAAATTCTATTTAGCAATGCTTAAAGGTCTTTTTTGGCTGAAGTTTTATGTTCCCTACCTTGGAACTGAGCATTAAATCCCTTCCGTCGATGGTTGCTGTCAGATGTAAAATGGAGTCGTAACCAGTTCTTACTGCTGATAACAGGAGAAGGTAGATTCATACCAGTCAGCCTGAAAAAGAAGAAAATAATCTAATATAGAATCATAGAATCACAGAATCAACCAGGTTGGAAGAGACCTCCGGGATCATCCAGTCCAACCTAGCACCCAGCCCTAGCCAGCCAACTAGGCCATGGCACTAAGTGGAAAAATTCATCTGTGTATGAGAAAGACAAAAAAGAAAAACACACACAAAAAATCCCCAAAATATATCATTGTACTGTTACAATGTAGTTGCCAGCAGTGAATCACTGTCTTGTAAATTCAGTTCATTACTAGTGAAGTAACCATTATGCTGAGAGGAACGTGCTTTATTTCCCAATACAGCCATCCATTTTACAATCAAAACTTGTGTCTCCAAATTAGTCTTTTGTGAATTAGAAACAATTAGGACAAAATTTCATCACCTGACTCCCTGCTGCATCAGTTACCTCAAAAGTAACCAAAGCTCAGGTTTTAATAAAGGATAAATAAGGATTGTGGGCACTAGTTAACATTAAGCTTGGGTGGTAAATTATTGATATGTAACAATCTTGCTACAAATAGTTTTGTGTATACTAACTTTACCCGTCTTTAAAAGTAAGAGACATTTAAACTCAACTGAATGCAGACTAATCTACTTACACTAACTATGTAAAAAAGCATGTACATGAAGAAATTTCTAAACAGGCAATAGGCACTTGGACCACATCAGATCACATCATAGCCTTTCATTGCACCACACCATTTGCTAACATCAACACACTCAAGTAGTTATTATGGAGTATTTTTATGTGGTCTCAATTCATGTGTTTTTCAAATGACCACATTCCAAGGTTTGATTTGTTATTTTTGTTTTGACATCAGAAATTCTCAGTTAAAGTACAGCTCATGTAAGCTTAGGATTGCCAGTAGCAGAGTACACATAGTATGCAACATCAGAGCTAAAAAAAAATCCCAAAAAACGGAATTGGATTTTATCTCTATGAAAATTGGATTTTATCTCTATGAAATGATGTTTGAGAAGTCTACTTGGAGCCATAGCTGAATCCTTTTGCTTTCTCTAATAGAATAAGATCATCACACTGAAAGGCAGAAATTGTTAACAGGACATTATAATTTTGGAGTTTTTTTTTACCATTAAGACATATGAACTAAATAGAATAGAACAGAATCAATCAGGTTGGAAGAGACCTCCAAGATCATCCAGCCCAACCTAGCACCCAGCCCTATCAACTAGACCATGGCACCGAGTGCCCCATCCAGGCTTTTCNATCCCAGAACTGGACACAGTACTCAAGGTGTGGCCTGACCAGTGTTGAGTACAGGGGCAGAAGAACCTCCCTCATCCTACTGGCCACACTATTCCTGATACAGGACAGGATGCCATTGGCTCTCCTGGCCACCTGAGCACACTGCTGGCTCATCTTCAGCCTACTACCTACCAGTACCCTCAGGTTCCTTTCTGCTTGTCTGCTCTCCTAGATCACTGCTTTGGGAATTGTTTTTCTGGTTTAGATGAAATATCTATATAGTAACATTCTATTTGCCATATCCAGAGCTCCAGATTTCAAAAAATCTGTGAAGCTTCTATCTAATATATTAAATTGTTTTACAAATCAAACTGTACATTAATAAAACAGCAAATGAACAACACTATAAATGCACATTCAAAGCAGATCTTCTATAAGCTGTTTATTAGCAATGTCACTATTTCCCAGACACACATAATATACACAAGTATTTTCAGATCTGTACAGATAAACAGTCTCTAATCTTCCCACCATACTGTATAAGACAGTAATATGACACTGAGGGAGCATTTTATGCAATCTTATTTTATCAGAGTTCTAATTTAGTTGTATGATTTCTTTGCTACTGTGTACTAGACAGGAGTATGTCCTTTATCAGCAATGTTGTTCAGAATCATAGAATCAACCAGTTTGGAAGAGACCTCCAAGATCATCCAGTCCAACCTAGCACCCAGCCCTAGCCAGTCAACTAGACCATGGCACTAAGTGCCTCATCCAGTCTTTTCTTGAACACTCCCAGGGACGGTGACTCCACCACCTCCCTGGGCAGCCCATTCCAACCAACCGTGGTTCAATTGAAGAAAGCGAGGCAGTGCGACGTAACTTAGTCACTAAGGCTGCTTAGGAAGCAAGCTTACAGGCTACCGACCAAACAGGCTTTTTTTCCTGTGAAGTGTTAGTAACCACATTCAGAAGCAATGACAAATTCAGAACAGGGGTAGGACCAGAACCCTGTGGCCCACATTTGTACATCAAAGGCGGTGCCTCTACATAAAGTACTTCACTCTGTGACATTCACTAATTGCAGGCGCAACTTCCTATGCACCTCACAATTAGTAATGGGTAAGCACAGTAAGAGATACTGCATTCTAGGCAGCCCTCAGAAGTTAGATGTGCTAGAGGTGTCCGAACTTCTCTCTTAATAGATACACCAGTGACTATAGGCCTGACACCAGACATGCAAATAGCCTGTCTATTCAAAAGCATTCAAAGGCTGCATTCAAAATCAACAGTCAGGTGCACAAATAGCATTATTTATTCATATGCAACATCCACAGATTCTTTAAGATTGACAGTGATAAATGCACTGAACTACAGCCTGGCTCTAGAACTCTAAAATACAACTGCAACTATAAACTTAATCTGGAGAAACACTCAGTGTGGTCATAGTGACAAATCTTACCAAAAAGGGGTTCCTCTTCAAGGGGATGAACTGAGGATGGCAAACCTATAGATCTGTCCCTCCAACTCTCTGTAGATCAAACTCTCATTCCCCTTTGAAAGAGGTGTGATGGTTTGGGTGTCCCCTGCCCCCCCCAACTTTGGAAATCACCCAGACTAGACTCAACTGGCTCCGGAAATTGAATGAAGCTTGTATTTACAGCTAGCACAATATACAAGCAGATATTTACAGTACATATAGTTATAGACAGAAACACACAAGGTAAAAGGTAATACAGAAACACAACAGCCCTCCCAGAAACCTGAGTCCCCAGAAGGGGCTCCCAACTGCCTCTTCACCTTACCCCTACCCCTCTCAACCTTGCCCCAGTCCCAAGGAAGAACGGAGGTTCGGGCAGGGGGGTTAGGAAGCGAAGTGGATTAGTCAGAAAAACGGAGAGTGATGTTAGAGAGAGAGATGCAGCTCAGAGCTCCCCAGCAGGAGTAGCGCCTTATCTATGTTTTAATTTTGTTCTTATACATCTCAACAAGCCTATGAGGGAAGTAGACATCACCATTGTTTTCGTTCCACCGCCTGTAATCTAATTCTTCTCACCAAAACATTCTAGCTGGCTTCAAACTAGCACAAGAGGTATGAAATATTTACATTTCATTATCTGCTCTTGTGTGGAGCGGCAGGGTTTTGACTGCGATCAAGCCCTTGTTACTGTTTGTCAAACATTGTTCCTTTATCAGTGGTTTTGGTGTAGGTCCTTGCTCGTGCCATGACAACAGACCAGCAGGTCTCTGCATCTGCTCTGGTCACCACGTGTTTATCAGCAACAATGTCCTGTGCAATTTCCTACTGTTTTGTGCTTCAAACAGAGTTTCCATTAATGGCAGATCTAAAAGTTTGTGGACATGCAAAATGGCTCTGCACGCATTAACTAACCATTTTCTGGTAAGCAGGATACCTGAGTTGTGTCTGAAGGAGAGTTGGACATGATTACTGCTGAAAGCAGCAGACTGTCACCTGAAGTGGTACCAGCGGGCAGATCCGTAACTCATAGAAGATTTGAAAGCAGCATGAAAAACTCGTTTGTTTCATTCTCATTTCTAGGTCTTTTAAATCAAGGAATAGGAGTCAAATAAAATATATTCATCACACAGTAAATGCCAAAATTAAACAAAAGATTTAAACACCGGCATGATTTGCCATTGGAATGGGCTGCCCAGGGAGGTGGTGGAGTCACCATCCCTGGGGGTGTTCAAGAAAAGCCTGGCTGAGGCACCTCGTGCCATGGTCTAGGGCTGGGTGCCAGGTTCGACTGGATGATCTTGCAGGTGTCCTCCAACCTGCTTGGTTCTGTGATTCTATGTTCCTTAAAGAAAAGTGAAAAATAGTACAGTAAAGGACAGTTCATTTCCAGTCCCACAAAGCTGAATATTATACCTGCAGCAGCAGATACAAAATTTGGAGGAAAGGTCCCTGAAACATAGAGTGATTCCTTTTTCTCTTCTAACAAGAGATTGGTAATTCAATGATTCAGAGCCTTTTAAATGAGTACTCCAAAAATGCCACCTTTCCATTTGGCTGGTTTTCCTACATATTGAGAGCAGAAGTTTTGAGCATTACTAGATGAGAGCATGCTGTGAAAAAGTTCCTTCCTAAAATGAAATAAACATGAAATAAAAGACTGCATTCCAAAATAATTTATATGGAGCCACTGTGAAGTCATTACATTCATTAGGCTCATTACTCACTTCATTGTATTATAAAGAAACATTGCATAGTAAACATTTTGTATGTATCTTTCATATGGTATGAGGAAAGTTAGAAGACTACTTTGCACATGAGATTTGAAAATCTGATGAAGTTATAGAAAAATTTTAAGGTCTGGAAAAACATTAAATACTCTCCTCCCTCCTCACGGCACTTACTAACGCTTAAATTGAATCATGCTGCTGACTAAGTGACAATAACTTAGTTTTAAATATTTAAGTCAACATTATTTCCCCCCTCACTAAAAAAATGATATGACAAGACCATACCCAGACATCTTCAACATCATCAAATAGAAATTTAAGTAGATTTTTTTTCAACAAATATTCAAATTACAGTCTCCCAAGATAAAGCTTAAGTTCACAGTCTCACAGTATTACCAAGGTTGGAAGAGACCTCATAGATCATCAAGTCCAACCCGTTAGCACAGAGCTCAAGGCAAGACCATGGCACCAAGTGCCANGACTTCCACACGAGAGTGAAATTATTTTTACCTCAGAACTGTGAAAGCCAGGGAGACCAGATCAATGAATATGAACACATGAGTGTCACCCAAGGCATATAAATGGTACTATAATTCAACTCATGGCACAACATATCTCAGAACTTTATTCTCTGAAGCCAACTGTCTTCACACTTCCTTTATAACCACTCTAATAAGGTAAAAATCTCCAGCCTCTTATGTATTTACTTATACCTCACACTGGATGTTATACTTGCAACAAAATTGTATTTGGTTGGAGGATAAAGCCAAAAGCAAGGGGGTTATTTATTTATTTATTTTTACTGATATTTGAGGGGGGGAAACAACAAACTTTTTTAAGTTGTGGTTTTGGTCTATTGATTGAACAGCATTAGCAAATATTTTTCTCGATTACTGCTCTGATATTTGTCAAATATTATAGAGATGGTATTCCATGGCCCTCTGAATAGATGGAATAATACTGCCCTCAGACTGATAAATAAAAGGAAAAAAAGAATCCCTTACACATCTAGGTTTTTGTCTTATATATGGCATTCATTGTCCAGCAGAAGTAGAGCGTTAAATTCTGGGACACAGCAATAAATTAGATTTTATTGCTCAATACAGTGATATTCAACCCAGGCCCTGCATACTGCAAGCCACTCTTAAAATCATAGCATCAACCAAGTTGGAAGAGACCTCCAAGATCATCCAGTCCAACCTAGCACCCAGCCCTAGCCAATCAACTGGACCATGGCACTGAGTGCCTCATCCAGTCTTTTCTTGAACACCTCCAGGGATGGTGGCTCCACTGAGGATTCAGTTAAAATTATCAGGATGCAGTTAAAATTACCAGGACTCAGTCTTTACATATATAATAACACAGATTAACTGAATTGTCTACAGTGGCATTTATAAAAGTCCAGACTAATACATTGAGCATATTTTTGTCTACCAGTTTATTATGTTTTGCTTATATATTATGTACATTTGTTTTCCCATAAATATGTTAACATTTCCTAGAGCTTATAAATAATAAGTGACAGCTCTAACACATACATTCAGGGCATAAAACTGATAGGTGTCAAAGGTGTTATCAATCATACTGTAACATGATTCAGAATTAATAAAGCATAGAAACATTTTGGTTGGAAAAGACCTTTAAGATTATTGTGTCCAACCGCTATCTAACTCTACCAAGTCTGCTGCTAAATCATATTCTTCAATAACAGATCCCTGCATCTTTTAAACACCTCTGGGGGTGGCATTTCAATCACCACCATGGGAGACTATCCCAGCATTTGAGAACCCTTTCAGCAATGAAAAATCTTCTAATATCCAACTTGCACCAACTCCGGTGGTGCAACTTGAGGCCATTTTCTCTTGTCCTATCACTTGTTACTAGGGAGAAGAGACCACCTGCCATAGCATTTTAGACCATGTATACTGTATTAGTGTTAGACCACTATGCCTATCTTTAAGGAAAAATGTATAGTGTTAAACCAATAAATGGTATCTTTGTGACAGAACTACTACACATAATACTGTATTTCAAGATGCCTTTCAGTGTTCAATATGGGAATGTTAAGAAACAGCCCAGTCCTTATTTCATTGAAAGCATTAGGTATCTTCAGATGAGTTATTATGGTCTGATTATTAAGAAATTAGAATTTACCTATACTGAATTCTTACACAGCCTATAAGAAGTACATATATGAAGAGTTCACAGCATTAGCTATCTAGCTTTAGAAGATTCTTCAGATTTATAAAGTATTTCTGAGAACAGAGTACATAACTAACTTTTTCCTTGTGTATTATGTTTCAGAATTCTGTCTGTTCACTGTGTAACAAGATGTGGTTGCTGAGATGCTGACTCTTAGCATCTTTGAAAGTTGCATCACTTTGTATTTTCATGCAGACATAGTTCCAGGATTCAGATAATGGAATTTTCAGATTTAAGTATGATCAGCAAATGTACTGCTTGGTTGAAACATTACTTGACTGCACTCATACCAATGATATTATTAAAATAAGCAGACAGTCTTCTTGGTATCTCCATGTGGTAACACCAAAAATAAACAATCAATCAAGTAAACCAACCTACCATACAGGCATAACGCTAAACACATGTCCATACTGTTTTCCCCTGGGATAGAAGCCTTGTGCAGCACTATCATTTTTCTCCTTCCTTCCTTCCTTCCTTCCTTCCTTCCTTTCCTGAGCTAGATAAATAACCCTGTATTTACTCATTTCAGTCATGGACTGCATTTTATTGATACTCTCAAGTGGTAAAATTACCCTTGATAGGTTTTGTTGATATTTGGATTAGCCTCTAAGTTTAAAGCTTTTTCTGTGAACTCCAAAACATATCTTGCTACAGAGTTAAGGCAAATGTTTACATGCTTGGAGTATCTTGCCAAACAAGTTGACCTACTTATATTTTTAATATGTTTTCCTTAGATTGATCATAAAATGTTGTACTTAAAATTGTATCATTAAGAAAAATCCTCTGACTTCCCATTTAGGCTATTTTTAAGGTAAAGGTAACTATATCCATGAAATAATAAAGCTAGCAGGGAACAACACAATTTTCTAATAATATATTTCTGCTTACATTTCTCCCCCTATTTGTCTGTACACAGATAATAGTTGTAAGCAAAGATAAAAACTCGGCTTAACTGGTCCCTAACCCAGTCCTCATTAACCAAGGAGAACTCCTCCTTTTTCCTGACTCACTGTGAGCCCTTTGGAGTCTGAGGCTCCTGAGAACAGTCTCCAGCAGTAAAGAGAGAGACAAAGAAGGCATTGAGTAGCTCTGCCTTCTTTTTATCCTGTCACCAGGACACTCACCTCATTCAGCAGTGAGCCTACATTGCCTCTAGTGTTAGTTTTGTCTGCAATGTACTTAAAGAAGCCCTTCCTGTTGTCTTTGACCTCTCTTGCAAGGTTTAATTCCATGGAGGCCATAGTTTTCTTAGCTGCTTCCCTACATCCTCTGTCATATTCCTCCCGAGTGGCCATTCCCTTCTTCCATGATCTGTAGATTCTTTTTTTCCACTTGTTTTTTTCCATCAGTTTCTCATTTAACCATGCAGGTCTCCTGGCTCCCTTTTTTTGATTTCCTACCAATTGGGATGCTTTGATCTTGAGCTTGGAATAAGTGGCCCTTGAACAACAGGCTATCTTGGGCGCCTTTACCTTGTAGTGCCCTGTCCCCTGGGATTTCCCCTAGCAACTGCTTGAAAAGGCCAAAATTGGCTTTGATGAAGGCCAGGGTTGGGATTCTGCTTGGTATTCTGTTCCTACCACACAAGATCCTGAACTCCATCATCTTATGGTGGACTTCAGTACAGAATTTGCTCTGTTTCCTTACTGCTAAATAACTATCATAAACCAGATCCTGGTCTGGGGAACACTATACAGCAGCAACACTTCCACCAGGAGGTAAGTTGCTTTTTCAAATGTATATATTTTTTTCCCAGTTTAATCAAATGTATTCCTGTTCAACCAGTCTTGGTGTGTGCTAAGTGAGCATGGAGTTTGATAAGCAATATTGCCTGAATCAAGCTTGCTCACAAGCTCTTTTAGTGGATATTTTAGGGTTCCCAGTGAAAGCAGCAAAGTTTTGCTTATCTCTCTCCAACAGCCAGATGTCTTCTGGCAAAAAAAAAGAGAAAGTATTAGCAACAATGAACACTGTGACACAGGTATTTTTGCTGTGGCTAAGAGGCTAGCACACCAAGTAGCTCAGCTAGATAGCAAGCCTGCCATTCTTAATTGCTCATATCATAGAATCATAGAATGGTTTAGGTTGGAAGGGTCCTCAAGGATCATCCAGCTCCAACCCCCTGCCATAGGCAGGGACACCTCCCACTAGAGCAGATTGCTCAAGGCCTCATCCAGCCTGGCCTTAAACGCCTCCAGGGAGGAAGCATCCACAACCTCCCTGGGCAACCCATTCCAGTGTCTTACTACCCTCACTGTAAAGAACTTACATGATAATGAATAATTTATTGTTCTAGCAAATTTTCATGTATTCTTAAGTTCTCCATCCTGCTTTTATAATACAAATAAGCCCAACAAAGTCTAGCAGAAGGTACAGAATCCTGAAAATTATATTTACATTGTAGAAGAATCACAAATATATTATTAAAAACAATTTTCGTGGTACATAGAAGGTGGTTTTACAACATATGAAAGGTTTTGGGGTTTACTGCAGGCATGTAGGGCTGTAAATTCTCGACTTACTCTTTTGGATACATTTTTTGAAGACTCAGGGTACAACAGTTTTTATCCTTCACTCTGAAGCAGGCTGCACTCACCACACTGAAAAATTTTAAGTTCATGTCTTATCAGTTCGCTTTCAATCTGAAGTTTAACTCTGTAAAAGTACTGTTACCATATCCTACAGAAATTTTTCAAGGCAGTTCCTAGCTTTCCATGAAATGCTAATAAATTTCAATTAAGTAAGACCTACAGACTGTTTTAAAAGTACCATCAGTGTCCAGAAGTACATTACTGCACATGCTGTTGGCAGTTTCCCTTATTACTGCTGAAATGCTAACCTCAATATTGTATTGTCCCTCGGTGCCCATTCATCCTTCTTCACCAGACACCTAATTCTCGTCACTGTAGTTTCACATTTTGCTATTAGGGCCAGATTGGATGGGGCCTTGGACAGCCTGGTCTACTGGAAGGTGTCCCTACCCATGGCAGGGGGCTTGGAACTAGATGATCTTTTAAGATCCTTTCCAACCCAAATCATTCTATAAGTCTATGAGGGGAGCCCAACTCTTGTTACTGGTTATAAAATGGGATTATAAGGAGACCTGTTTAGGGCAAGATTAGCTGGCATCTGAGTTAGCCATACCACGCATGTCACTGTGCAAGGTGCTATACAGGCAGAGACTGGAAAATCCCCACCGTAATCTATTTACAGGCTAACCATAAGACAAGAAACACATGGGGTCATGGAAAAGGAATCAGGGAGACCATATGAGTCAGCAGGAGAGCAGAGCAGTCTGAGAGCCAGGAAGCCATTTCCTGAAGGTAAAGGTAAGGGTAAGAAAGCCCCTTCAAAACTGTCAAAAAAATTTGGAGTAGCATTGAATGTGATTTCTGGGAATAAGAAACATGTGGACATGACACTCTAGGACATGGTTTAATGGCCATGGTGGCCTTAGGTTGATGGTTGGACCTGATGATCTTAGAGGTCTTTTCCAGCCAACACAATTCTGTGATTCTGTGTGATTATCTATCCTTCTCTTGCCTGCCCATTATAATGGTTCATTATAATTCCTAGCAATTAAACCAGGTTCAGATTCTAGATTAACCAACAGTAGTGGCCGCAAATTATTTGCAGCTATGTAAATAAAGCTCTGCATTCACAGAAAGCTTCAACAGGCAGGTCAGTAAGGGAGGCAAGGGAATAGCAGGACAGTCCGTTAAAGTTAATTAGCTTGTTAAGGTAATTACTTTACATATGGGGTATAATACTACCATGAACTTTTCTGATTGACTTTTCATTTATTCCTTCCCTGGGAGATTTTTCCTTCACCTGTGAAAAGCTCCACTACCCCCCAACACAGAGAGAAGAAGGAATAACACTTAATTGTTTTCAAAGACAAAATGGGATCTTATTTTCTCTTTTAAAGACTGAAGCTAATTTTGGCAGGTGTAACTCAGCCCAAGAGAAATTTGTCTGTCCCATGGAAAAGATTTCACCAGAAATAACAACATTCTAAGTTTCATATTCTGTAAAGATGGTATTGCTACTGCAGCAGGAACTGTGGCCAAACTGCACACGGTATATTTTGCAGTATATAGACTCGTAGAATCAACCAGGTTGGACCTCCAAGATCACCCAGTCCAACCTAGCACCCAGCCCTAGTCAGTCAACTAGACCATGGCACCAAGTGCCCCATCCAGTCTTTTCTTGAACACCTCCAGGGACGGTGACTCCACCACCTCCCTGGGCAGCCCATTCCAATGCCAATCACTCTCTCTGGCAACAACTTCCTCCTAACATCCAGCCTATACTTCCCCCGGCACAACTTGAGACTGTGTCC
>WAAF01002193.1:217789-251713 GCA_013400475.1 Tricholaema leucomelas
TTCTTATATATATATATATAAAATTTCCACAAGCATATTCATGTCTCTGAAAATATTGAGAAAAAGTGAGATAGGGAAAAAAAAAAAACCCTGATGCAGTTCTCACAATTCTTTCTTCTTTGCATGAAGGAATCCAACTTAATTTGTCTAAGGACATAACTAGACTTTTTGATTCATCTGTGAACCATGACAGGGGTGGGGGCATGGGTGGTTAAATTTGAGTGGGAAGACTAGATCGGAGCATAGGAAACAGATTTTGATGTGATAGTCAGGAGATGCCAACAGTGACACTTGTTTAAAGATAGTTTTCTATTGGTAGGTATTAAAACCTATGACAAAATTAAGGACATGGACAGTTGAATAGGACTAGAAGAGAGACACAAAAAAAGACAAAAGGGCTAAAGCATCTCTCATGTGAAGACAGTCTGAGAGAGAGCCGGGGATGTTCAGCTTGAAGAGACAGCTCCAGGGAGACCTTGCAGTATCCCTCAAATACCTAAATTAGGCCTGCAAGAAAGGAGAGGGACTTTCTACAACAGCATATAGCAATAGGATAAGGCCTTTAAACTGAAAGAGTAGATTCAGATGAGATATAAGAAAGAAATTTTTCAATGTGAGGGTCATGAGACCCTGGAACAAGTTGTCCTGAGAAGTTACAAATGCCCCTTCCCTGAAACTGTTCAAGACCGGGCTAGGTAGGGCTTTGAGCAAACAGCTTAGTGGGATCATGTCTAAAAACACAGCTATCTTCTATTGACAGAATAGTTTTTGATGAAACTCAGAACAAGAGGACACCTTTAGAATGGTGGAAAAATAGCAAAGACCACTCACTCATTCACTAGAAACAACTGACTATACCTTTTTCATATTTAGGGATACCTTCTGCAATAACTGAAATCAATAAAGAACTAGTATCGAGCTCTGAAGGTTACTTATCAAACTGTTTTTGTTTTGCTTTGTTATTTGTTTGTTTGTTTGTTTTNAGACAGAAAGCAATAACCGAGCAGTAATGGTAATCAAACAAGAATTCCAACATGTTTAAGATGGCTTTTGGAAATTCTAAAGGAAGGTTAGGAAGGCATGAAATAAACCTGAACCAGCAACAACAAAACAGTAAAACAAAAAAAAAAATATATTTTTTTTTNAGTGGGAAGACTAGATCGGAGCATAGGAAACAGATTTTGATGTGATAGTCAGGAGATGCCAACAGTGACACTTGTTTAAAGATAGTTTTCTATTGGTAGGTATTAAAACCTATGACAAAATTAAGGACATGGACAGTTGAATAGGACTAGAAGAGAGACACAAAAAAAGACAAAAGGGCTAAAGCATCTCTCATGTGAAGACAGTCTGAGAGAGAGCCGGGGATGTTCAGCTTGAAGAGACAGCTCCAGGGAGACCTTGCAGTATCCCTCAAATACCTAAATTAGGCCTGCAAGAAAGGAGAGGGACTTTCTACAACAGCATATAGCAATAGGATAAGGCCTTTAAACTGAAAGAGTAGATTCAGATGAGATATAAGAAAGAAATTTTTCAATGTGAGGGTCATGAGACCCTGGAACAAGTTGTCCTGAGAAGTTACAAATGCCCCTTCCCTGAAACTGTTCAAGACCGGGCTAGGTAGGGCTTTGAGCAAACAGCTTAGTGGGATCATGTCTAAAAACACAGCTATCTTCTATTGACAGAATAGTTTTTGATGAAACTCAGAACAAGAGGACACCTTTAGAATGGTGGAAAAATAGCAAAGACCACTCACTCATTCACTAGAAACAACTGACTATACCTTTTTCATATTTAGGGATACCTTCTGCAATAACTGAAATCAATAAAGAACTAGTATCGAGCACGGAAGGTTACTTATCAAACTGTTTTTGTTTTGCTTTGTTATTTGTTTGTTTGTTTGTTTTTCTATAAGAACAGCTAACTTGAAGGAAATCTGAATGCCAGTATTTATTCAGTATAGAGTTTAGTGAAAGAATTTGTCTGATTTTATTGGAATTCAATGTGGGACATTGCAAAATATTGAGATGACAAGGGAGGAAAAAAAAATAAATCACTGAAACTTGGCATGTAACATAAGAGCAGTTAGATTTCAATCATTCAACATACTCATCACTGTCAAGCATAGATACGTTTTCTTAGCTCTTTCTGCATCATGGTTCTTCCTTTGGACAGTTTGATATGACACCAAATCTTCTAACACGAAATAATAACCACAACAAACCAGAAGACTATCCAGTTCGAAAAAACAAAGACTACCCAGCTTGAAAAAACAAACAAAGACTACCCAGCTTGAAAAAACAAAGACTACCCAGCTTGAAAAAACAAAGACTACCCAGCTTGAAAAAAACAATTCATTTCAAAATTACTTACAATAAGACCTTGAGAAATTCTCTGGAGGCAAAATAACGCAAGGAGAAATAGCGTTGTATATCTAGACATTGAGCAAAATCAAAGGGAACTATCAGGAGTACACAAGACATCAGCTAATGCATTTAATTGCCTAAGCAAGACTGGCTATCAGGAACAATATGCAATTTGAAAAACAAACTATGACTTGAATTGCAATAATTACAGTCACAATGCATGTAGGTGAAAGACTGAAATCCAGTTAAGTCAGACCAGTTTGACAGCAAAAGCATCATGAAAATACAAAGGTAAAAAAAATAAATTTGTATATAGATCTACTTATTCAGAGAATTCTACAGCTCCAAATCTCTAAAGGTTTGGGTTTTGTTTAGAAAAGAAGTTGGAAATACCTGCAGCATGAGTTAACAATGATTCCAAATCAGCTACTCAGGATATATGCCAGTGTACAGCAGAAGGAACAAGTAGCCAGCTGAGAGGAAGCACCGTGTCAAATACTGCATCTGCCTGTTCTAGGCAGACTACTGGAATTAAAACATGTATTCAGTGTGTTCTAATTGACATCTAAAGGTAGAAGAAGGATTTATTCTTTCCTTTAGTTAAATTTTCAGAGCCCAAAAAAGAAAATGCTGAAGTGCTGCTGAGGTACTCGATATTCTATTTCTGTACTCATTTTTCTTCAGTAACATAAGTTGTCAAGTTTCTGCTAAAGGTGATAGTATGTCTTAACTTTAATGACATTATTACCCAATACCATACCACTTCACTTGAACTTCAGTTGCCTGACATTGCTGTCTTGTGCTTCCCATACCACTAAATGTTTGCTTCCCTACCATTACATGAATTGCTTCTTTTCACTCTGACCAGCACTTTTTGAGTAAATTAACTATAGATCAATCAAAAACAATGCAAATTAGCACTTTGTCCAACTCACTGTAATGCTGCAACTCAATTTTGCAACTACTTGAGTCAAATTACACCTATTTCTTTATATATATGTATATATACACACACATATATAAGACCACACACACACACAAAAACTCCCAACCAACCCCCTCCCCCAAAAAAAAACCAACCCCAACCAACACACCCACAAAAAAAGCCTAAACCAACTGTATTTCAATTTTAACTACAATCAAGCCATTCAGGCCTTATTCTACAGCCAAATATAAATTTCATTGATTCACTGAAGTTTGTGAAATGCTGCATGAGGTCTTAGGGAGTTCAATTAGCATCTTTAAGTACATTTTACAAAACACTGCTGACACATCAGGAAAGTGTGGATTTGTTATCTCTCATGACTGTAAATTGCATCCCAAAGCTGTTACCAGGCTACTAGTCTCTTAACTCAATTTCCGCAGTAATATTAAATTGCAGCAGTAATGAACACTCACAAAGTACCATTATCAACTTCACAAATCCTAAAATGCCTTCAATAATTCACTGAGATTGAATTTACACTGGACCATTTCCCAGGTGCTAAGGATAACGACAAAGCACCTTACCTATTACCAGCCAACCATTTCAGATGACAAGAGGAAGAATGCAGAATGGTGATGTATGTGCATGGTGCTTTTCACATAAAAAAGATTTAATTCTTTTTGGTGATGTTCTTATGGACAGATCAATTTAAAAGAAAGTAGTTGAATCAATTGGTCTTTGTATTTTGCCACAGAACAATTTCCTCAATAAATGGAGTTTGAATTGGATATTTGCAGTCTGTGCAAAAGAACTAGTGACTCCTAAAAGTGTAGAGAAGTTTATAAAATAGCTGGTATCACAAATAATCTGGAACATCAGAATATCAACTCCTGTGCCTGAGAAAAAGAGGATTGAGATTATTAATAAAGTGTGATTACTTCCAAAAGAATGGTGTTCACTAATTAATTATTATGCAAATCAATTACTATCTCAGACCCTTTTATTTTCAGTAAAAGAATTGAGGCGTTATGTGCAACAAAAATAAACCATGCGAGAGTAAGTACTTAGTTATGAATAATGATCATTACAATTAGAGCATTTTTGCCTTTTCTCCAGTAGATTCAGAGACCAAGTAATTGCTACTCTCTGCATATATATAAAAGTGAGGGATGATGAAAGAAGAAGAAAAAAAAAAAAGTTGAGAGCTTTTCTAGGATGAACTTTGTTTGCATAGAATCATAGAATCAACCAGGTTGGAAGAGACCTCCAAGATCATCCAGTCCAACCTAGCACCCAGCCCTGTCCAATCAACTAGACCATGCCACTAAGTGCCTCATCCAGGCTTTTCTGGAACACCTCCAAGGATGGCGACTCCACCACCTCTTCCACCCTGGTTGATTCTATGATTCTATGTCTAAAAACATCTGAAGAGTGTTGTGGTACTTCCAAACAATTTAACTAAATAACTATGTTAAAACAATGGAAATCTATGAAGCACCTGTATAGAAAAGAATGTAACAATGCTATATTTGTTATTTATTTCATCAGGTTGTAATAAAAGTTATTTTACATGCACAGGAATAAAATCTAATGTACAACATTGCATTTATGGAACCTGAAATTACAATGTGTTAACAAAATGGCTAAATCATTATGGTAATGGAAGTTATGCCTAGAATTTGTTTCTTCCATTTGGACTAATGGAGCATTACAGTATGCTATGTTTCTCCTGGAAATTATACTCCCAATAACACATTTTACTATAATTGCAAATATATTTCCCCTATCATTACTTTGTATTAAACATCTAACCCAAGAGAAATACCTTGTCACCCACATATGACAAATTCTGGGGAACAGTTCATTTTACAGCAAGATTGCCTCACTGGAAGGAAATACACAGCTGTATTTAAAAAAAAAATCATACAAGCATGCGCTTTGCTTTGCAACTTGGATTTGAGATGTCAGGGAATTCACATATTTTTATGTTCCATCAGTTACCACTGCACTTACAGATCTTTCTCATGTGTAATAAACAACTAAACCAAAGAAAACATTGGTTTTGTTTCACTGTTGTTAATACAGACCAGTGGCACACATTTACATATCATCTTACAAGATAGCTCACTGCAATTTTTGCACCTGTTTTTCACAACACTTCAAATGCTGTGTGGTTCAGTCAAATATTCAGCACTTATCCTGATGAACTATACTAATCTGACAACAAATACTCAGTACAAGGGAACAAAATGATATTCAGTGAAAAGGAATCAAATAAAGGAGGGAAACAAAGACCTGCATGCTTGTTGTTATTAAGTTTGGAAGAAGACAAACAGAAGCAAAAAGATGTTACTAAGGTCATCGTTAGGGCAGAAGAAAAAGAAGTGAGAACACTAAAGTAAACAACTACTTCCAAAGATAAAGATACCTCCAGGTTAATGAAATTCCATGTAAGTGAATAGTTCTAGTTGAATAGAACAGAACAGAATCAACCAGGTTGGAAGAGACCTCCAAGATCACCCAGTCCAACCTATCACCCAGCCCTATCCACTCCACTAAGGAACTAAGTGCTCCATCAGGCTTTTCTTGAACATCTCCAGGGACGGTGACTCCACCACCTCCCCGGGCAGCCCATTCCAATGCCAATCACTCTCTCTGGCAACAACTTCCTCCTAACATCCAGCCTAGACTTCCCCCAGCACAACTTGAGACTGTGTCCCCTTGTTCTATTGCTGGTTGCCTGGGAGAAGAGACCAACCTCCACCTGGCTACAGCCTCCCTTCAGGTAGTTGTAGACAGCAATGAGGTCACTCCTGAGCCTCCTCTTCTCCCGGCTAAACAACCCCAGCTCCCTCAGCCTCTCCTCATAGGGTTTGTGAGAAACTGTCTACAATCAATGAAGATGCCAAAACTGTTAGAATCCTCAGAGCAATTAATAGGACTTGCAAAAAAAATGAGAATAGTAGGAAAGATTATTCCATCACTTCAAAAGAGAAAGCTTCCTGAAGATACGAGTTGACAAAGGTAACAGAAATCTTCAAACTTCAACATATTCCAGATATTGCATAATTATTTTAACAGAAAATGTTGATAAAATCTGTTTTGAAATCAGTAAAATTTACTTTACATAGAAGTGCACACATATTTTTAAGGTCGAATTTTCAAGTTTTCTCCTTACTACAGTGAGTACTTTTAATCCATAAACCTGTCCCTGAGCCATATGTGGTCTAACAGAACTGAAACCCTACAATTTGCACAGCAATTCACAGTACTGAAAGAAGTGAACAGCAAGTCTCATTTGCTTCTGGTAAAGAAAGGAAACTACATCACCTGCACCTTGGAAAAGTAGTGCCTACATTTAGCCTGTGTCTGAGGCTAAAATCTAGCAGTTAGTCACAAATCATAGAATCATAGAATCAACCAGGTTGGAAGAGACCTCCAAGATCATCCAGTCCAACCTAGCACCCAGCCCTAGCCAGTCTATCACTCAATGACCCCTCCCCAGCAGAGAAGAGGGAATTAGGGAAAGGATTAAAATCCACAGATTGAAATTTAAATTGATTTAGTGATACAGTCAGACATATAAAGTCATACTCAGCCCAGCAAAAGTGCTGCTGTCACAACATCCAGGGAAAAAAAGGCTTTAAGTGCAAGAAAAAGAAGAGAAGCAGGAGAAGGCCCAAACAGGAGACTCTAACAGGTTCCCTATCTTCAGCAAACTTCAGCTGTTGTACTGAGTTTAATGTTCACTGGGATACACCTATGACCCATCTCCTTGCTGACTCAGAACTGCTAATGGCCTGCAACCCATGGCCCCAGGAAGATTAGGACAAGTAGTCAAACTGAGATGATAATGATAAGTTATGGACAGAAAGCACTCACAGAGGGTTCCAGTTTGTGATGGGAAACGGCAGAGCAGAGCAGCCAACTTACAGCCTATTTTAAAGGCTTCCTCTCCCAGTGTT
Source organism: Tricholaema leucomelas (assembly GCA_013400475.1). Lineage (NCBI taxonomy): Eukaryota > Metazoa > Chordata > Aves > Piciformes > Lybiidae > Tricholaema lacrymosa > Tricholaema leucomelas. The sequence goes on from WAAF01002193.1 coordinate 225,046, forward strand.
CCCCACTTAACTAGTTGCTGGTGGCTCCTAATTCAGCATGTGGCTTTTGTGGTTACCATCTGGAGTAACCCTTCATTTCAGAAAAAGCAATCTTTCCTGCAAGGAATACAAAGTAATGCACCTTTCCTGCATAGCAGCAGCATATAGCTTATTAAATTAAATCTGTAGGGGCGAAGAGAAATGATCTACAGCAGCCTACCGGCCGACTGACTGCAGAGTTTGTACTACAAGCTTCTTTTAAGTGGTGATTACGCTTTTGATGAAGTGAATTGAGATGAGTTCCACACTGTGGTTTCAATGTGCTGAGCAGGCATCGAAGAATGTATCTTTTCAAAGGCCCATGTTTGATACATACACTATAGGCACCTATTTAGTGGGAAATACTGCAGCCCTTTTCAAGTTATTATCCTGGAGTCCTGTATATCCCAAAATTCCTCTCCCTCTGTGGTTTGAATGGGAGAGGAAAAGGAGCGAAAAGACCTGTTCCCCCCACCCTGCCCTGCAGCCGTGAAGGTGGGGAGCAAGGGGCCCTTCTGGCACCAGGGGTGCCCCGTGCAGGGCCCGCACTGGAATTGGCTGGGGATTGGCTGTGGTCTTTGTGGTTAGGAAGTGGAAACTCAGCTCTCTGTCTAGGAAGGGTATAAATATTGGGGGGACTTCCCGCCTTGGGGTTCCCGCCTTAGAGTTCTCCTCCGCCTGGATAGCATCTGCAGAGGGAGCCCCTGGCGCTCCAAAAGACAAGCTCCTGAGGGACAGGGCTGCCTCCGCTTTGGACGGCTCCCACCTTAAGCACCCTTTATGCAGGCTCAATAGGCCTTAACGATCCTCAGAGGCTTCTGAAAGACANTACAAACAAGTAGTGGTTTGTTTTTTGAGTTTGGTTTGGTTTTTGGTTTGTGTCTACACCTAGACATGTAATTATGGAGCTCTTAAGGGCATGTAGGTTTTGAGTCAGTTGGTCATACCTGGATGCCTAGAGGAATTCAAGATATCCTGCCAATCTAGCTGCTGATCCAGAAGGTCCTATGTTGTCTGTGATCTCTGACAGCATCAAATAAAAGATGTGATGGTTTGGGTGTCCCCCGCCCCCCACACTTTTAGAAATTACCCAGACTAGACTCAGTCGGCTCTGGAAATTTGAATGAAGCTTATATTTACAGCTGGCACAATTTACAAGCAGATATTCACAGTATATACAGTTAGAGACAGAAATATACAAGGTAAAAAAGGTAATACAAACACAATTCCCCTCCCAGAAACCTAAGTCCCCAGGAGGGGCTCTCAACCACCCCTCACCTTCCCCCTACCCCTCTCAACCTTACCCCAGTCCTAAGGAAGAATGGAGGTTCGGCCAAGAGGGTTAAAAAGCAAGGTGAAGCAGCCAAGCAAAGGAGGGTGAGGTTAGAAAGCAAGATGGAGTCCAGCCAGCAGCCACGAGCTCCCCAGCAGGCAAAGTTCCCCAGCGAGGAGAAGAAGCAAATGCCCCCAATCTTTGTTTTGCCTTTCTTCTTTTGTATACATTTCAGCAAGACTGTGAGGGAAGTAGACACCATTGTTTTCATTTTACAGCCTATCATCTAGTTCTTCTCACCAAAACATGCTAGCTAGGCTCAAACTAGCACATTTCCTAATGTCATTTGATGTATACACATAGAAAGCTAGATTGAATCTTATTCTTGATTTGTTTATAGTTAAACACAGGAATATGGTGACATTTAGACATCTTAAAAGATGTCTCATGGTAGAGGGGAAAAAGTCTTTTCTGTAGGTTTTATGAGTCAGATCCGCTAACTGTACGTTGGACATGTTTGTATATGCTAGGACATCTCATAAGACTCTGAATACTCATATTTAAGCAACCAAACTGCTGAACTGCAACACTGGGCTGAAGATCAAGAAGAGACCAAGATACCTAAACTATATGTGCATGCAGGCACCATAGCAGTGAGCTGCTTTGTTTTGACATATCTGACAATTCCATTCACAGATACCCCAGGACATGCTCAAGTAAATGAATTGCATTGCTACTGGCTGACTGATCAGCTAAATGGATTTCTAGGCTCCACTTAGTGCATTGGCTGGCATTGTATTGACCTCATGAGAGCTTAGACACCTTCCACACGTAGACACTTACAAACAGAAATTTGAGTTCAAGTGCTTTAATCTCTTGCCAAATTCTACTCTGAGGAACTTGCACAGCTAACCTGTATAACATGCCTGACTAATCAACTGTTACCCTCGTAGCCTAGGAAGCAAGCGGAAAATTCGTCATACCTATTTTTAAATAATTAGAAGGTGCTTAAACATATTTATAGATCCGTTTACTCAGGGAGAATATGGATAGTTATACATAGCTACTTATTTATTTCACTTTTTAATATGTCAAAGTAATTAAATTTAAACTTTCCATGTTAATAACGTGGAATTGATTACAATTTCTATATTAAAAAAGCCAAGTAGTTGAGTGACTTCTGTGACAACATCTACAAAAATCCATCACTTTCAAATGTAAAAATGGACACATTCTTGATTAGATGATATATCACTGATACATTTCCTTCCCAAATGGCCTTTTTTTTCCCCAACATCTAACAGAACTAGGCACAATCCCTGATTTTTCAAGTCATCATAAAGAAAAAATACATATTAATTCTTTTCAATCAGGCACTTCTCACAAGTTTTCAACTAAGATATGCAACCTGGTTCCCTTGTGATTTGTATTCTGACATCACCAAATCTCAAGCTCTATTCTTAAAATGCTTTTCCTGCCAATATGATAGCTGGCCTCAGAAGAAAATAATTTAAGACAGGTGCTGTAGCCAGCAGTAAAACCATGCTCAGCGGTTTGTCACTATAGGACTTTATATATGTTGCTTTAAACTCGTTTGAATTAAATACATATTTATATGTACTTTTAATGAGCAAGTCTGTCAACACAGTAATAATAATACATGTATTCCTCACCTGATCCTACTTTCCTTAATAAAAAAGAAGGACAACATAAACAGTATTTTCAAATGGAGAGCTGTGGCTTTTCACATGGTTGTGCTTCTTGCTCCAAAACTTCTGTTCTAGTCAAAGTTCCAAACCATTTCTCAGTGGAAGACAATCACACATAGGAAAAAAAAAAAAGCATTCTATGTTTTCAGCCCAGAAGGAAAACCATACATCACACCTGACCCTGTGTCTCGGTTCTAATTTAAATTTCTAGAGACTCTAATAAATTTGATAGAACCAATAACAATTTGTAAAGTGCCCTTCCCTCCCCCCATTCTTTCCCCAAAGAGAGGGATTAGATAGAGAGAGAGAGAGAAGTAAGCACACCCAAATAAATCAATCTCACTCGATGTGGAAGTTAAAAAGAAAAAAAAAAAAAAGTTCAACAATAACTTAAAAGGGTATCAGAAATAGGGAGGTTACAAAGGTGTAGGGAAGGAGAAGTAACAAATACAAAAGGTATAAATACAACCAGAGTTTGTGATGGTGGTGGCTTTGTCTGCCTCGTGGGAGATGGCCATGTGGTAAGACAGCTGGTAATGGTGGTAAGACCGAGGCCGGAAGATGCAGAGAGATGCCGAATGGGTGCAGAGAGAGCTGAAGAGTGGTCCAGAGAGAGAGAGGAACGGGAAGTCCCCCTGCTTTTATAGGACAGGAAGGGGGAGTGGGCCAACCATCACCTAGAGTCAGGTTCAGGGTTTACTCCCCTTGGAGTGTTAACCCTATATACCCTGAAATACCAAATACAAGAAAAGGTCCTAGGCATATCAAATTGGGTGCATGTGTAAAGTTTGACACACTTGTGATGTGAATACCTTGCCCAATCTGTTAGTATGCAACACCCAAATCCATCCGTTTGACTTACAATCTCCACAGACTTCTGGGTTCAGAAATATAGTTAAAAAAGCTTTAACTACTGGATCTTTTGAAAAACTATCTTTCAAAAAACCCCAAACCCCACTGTTTTCTTGGTTAGAAAATAATTCCTTTCTACATTAGCCTAGGGTGTGGGAACATCGCATTCATGCAGTTCCCCAGTTCAGTGTTTTAAGCTCTGAGAATTACTTATTTCTAACACAGGACACTCTGCTACTGTCCTTGCCCCACTTCAGAACACAGAGGTGATAAATAGCTCCACTGAGAAGACAACAAAAAAAAAAAAAAAAAGAGAAGACAGAAAATGTCTGTTGCTTGTATTGGAAGACAGAATTCCACTCTTGACTCCATTACTTTCAATACATTTTGAACGTACGACAGCTGTTTGAATAAGTGCATGATCAGTCTTGAAAGCACGGACACTAGGTTTCCCTTGTCACTGGAAAGGTCCTATGAGTCCACAGTGGTATTTACAACACGTCTCAAAAGATCCACTAAGTAAACTGGTTTTGGTGATAGAGTTGAAATTCAGTCATGATTTCAAAAAACTAATTACTACTTTAAATAAATATTTACTGTAGGTCTGCCAAAAGACAAATCGTTTGAAATATGCTGTACAAGAGTTGCTTTCACTGTGCAGTTGGAGTTGACTACAAATAAAACTGACAGTCATTACAAACTATCATGCTTTTTGCATATTGGTTTGGGTTACCAAAGTGTTAAAAAAAAAAGCCCTCTTCCTGTTATGGGAATCTTTATTGTATGGAAGTACAAAAAGTAGATAGAGTCTGCAGCCACACAGACCTTAAGAAATATTATCTCTGAAGTCTGTAAATAAGAGTTGATTTCTCAGAGAGAAAATTCTAATAAATTTCCTTTAAAGTAATTATTTTCACCTAGATTTTGAAGAAGCATTTGTTGGTGCAGTTTCTTCCTCCCCTTTTAAAAAATGAAGCCAAGTAATTGTATTTTTACTGTCAACTACAAAAAATGAACTTTTTTTCTTCCCTAGCCTGTTATATAACCTTTAAGTACTTTGAACTCCCATTGACTCTGGTAACAGTTCTCAACATGCAGAATCAATCCACAAGGATTCAGCTATAGCACGAGTGACTATCTGAAGAAAGAAAACCCCTGACAGAAAACTACCGCTTTGAGCATCCCTAAAAACCTTGCTACCATACTGTCAGAATACTCATGCGATAGAGTGCATGCAAAGAACCTACAACCAACTCAGTAGGCATTCACCAGCCAATATTGATACAGATGAGAAAGTACAGCAGAAAGCAAGATTGGCAAGGCTTGAAAATGGCAATACAAAAGCTGTTTATTATCTCAGTAGGCTCTATAAAAAGGTACACATGATCATTATTGCCTGTCCAAATTAGTCTTGAGTCCATCAACAGTCGCCATAGACTTAGCTTTCCTTCCTTTGAGGTGGAAAAGATTTTTGCAGCATTTATTCAAGTAGCTGCCAAATTAGCTGACGAGGAGCAGTTTAATGACATGCCAGTTATATTGTGCCCATGATAATGTGTTTTGTCCTTTTTGATAACTTCAGCTATCTATCATTATAAAGGAAAGAGACAATGCAATTTCTCAGGTAGAAATACAGTGTTAACTCTCGGGTTACTTAACAGGTTACTTCAACTCTGCTAAATAAAACAGACTTTTAATTTATTTAAGAGTACAGTTACCCACATAAAGGTTTGTGTACAGAATACATAGCAATATCATTAGTGAAAGATATGCATTAAAGTCCAAAACTCACAGTGTAGGCTCTTTATTTTCATATGTATGATGAATGCAGATGTTATTGCATAGCTACATTACAAAACAGTTTGAGAAAAGGTTGTGAAGAATTTATTATGGTGAAATGGCACTTTCAACAACCTCAGAGTGATCAGAGGCTGATAGTGCATTCTGACCACACCTTGAAATAATACATGTTTCTGATTATATACTGGTACTCTATTTCTTTAATTAAGACTGTGATGAAGAACCCTGAATGTTTGTCAGTAACAAGAACAAAGCCCTACTAACTGCTGTTTTCCAATGAACTATCCAAAGTAACAGAATCTCTTGAATGCTTTTCTGAGGGTCACAAAGTTTTGCCTGGGAGGTTTCATTGCTAAAATACGACTCATGCTATATGAAAAATCACCTGTCAGTCTTATCTGTTATTTTGAATAAATCATCAGAAAGGAAGCACTTAGAATTTATTTGTATTGAGCTTAATCACATAAATTCTACCAGTATTTACGGTACACCGTTATTAGTTGATGAGCACTTTCTGTACCATACAAACATCAAGAAATTATCTAAACTAAAAAAAAAAAAAGCTGTTATAAGAGACAGGTAAAGAACTAGATGACAAGACAATGCTTGTCTCCTTTTCAAAACTGTATTTATTGAGAACAGCAGTTACTGGCTTTGTTACTGTGACATGTAAATAAGGAAGCAGTACTGGCTTTGTTACTGTGACATGTAAATAAGGAAGCAGAATTGCGAAGCAGAAGAAATATGCTAGAAAATAGCAGTTACAGAACTGTTAAGAAAGGATCAAAGACAGCTCTTAGTTATCTGAAAGACATTGCTATAATCTTATTTTACTAGTAAGTTGAATTGGGCTTGCTAACATCCGATTTAGGATAAAGACTTTAGTCTTAGCTTTCTGACAGAGAAAACTGTTATTTGTTTATGCATGTTCCTGACACACACTGATGATCAACTGGAAATCATCTCACTGAAGAAAAATATTATTATTTACTTAACTAAGGTCAATCATAGTCAATACAACATGTGGTATAAGTACTGCATCACCTTTTCTCAAAAATGAAATAACAAAGGATGCCAAGACTCTAACTTCAATTCCACTGACATCATATCTGAAACAACAAGATTAAAAACCCAGATGACTTGCCATGTAAACAGAGTAAGAGTGATGTACACTTTGTAGAGAGTTATGAGTTTGAGTGGGACACTACAGAAAGGATCCTGTCCCATTAAATTCACCACTTCAAGGGAACTTGCAAGAACAGGATTTTTAGCTAGCAGTTTTCCAGAATATTAAAAGAAAGCATAATTCACTTCCATGATTCAGTCTTTAAAACCATCATTATTTTACCCACCTTACTATATTATTACATTATACCATGATATATTACTGTATTATAACCAGCTATTTTGCTTCCATTCCTATGTATTGCCCTAGTTTCATATTACCAAAGCGATAATGCTAAGCTGAAACAGAAAATTCCATTTGTAAAAGAAGTCTACAACTTTAAGAGTATAACAGACAAAATATCCTTAATATAAAACAATCATAGGGTATAAATTTACCTAAAATATTTCTTGTAAAGATATGAGTGCAAATTAGGAGATGAGAAGCTTTAGACTACTTCTCCATAATTCATTTTGTGCAATCAACAGTTCCATAGGCAAAGAACGTGTTAATGACATGCGATCCAACATGCTTAATATAAAAGCAAGATCAGGCACTCATCAAGTTTGTGGATGTAAAAAGGCATAGCTGAAAACCACCCAGTTTCAAATTAAATTTCCTTCATGCATGAGAAGTATAAGTAACCCTGGAAGACTTTATTTCCATACCCTGTTTTCTACCATTTATTATACCTGCACATTACAAGATATTGCAAGCAATACTATCAGGGATCTCTTTGTCTTATATGTATGTACACACCCTAGGGCAGTGGACACCCAGCCTGTAATTTGAGCATCAGCATGCTACTGCAACACAGTATTACAGAGAAGACAGCAGCATAATATGCTGCTTAACAGAACATCTTAATATGCAAAAGATATTTAATGATAATAGAGTAATAGTAATGCTGCAGGTTCTGCAGTACTTTTCAATTTCAGGCCCTTGGAAGAAACAGTGATTTTTGTTTCTTTGTGTTTGGTTTGTTTTGCTCAGAAAATGCAAGAAAAAGTAGAAATAAGATGGGAGACTTGGAACTCTGTGACGCCATATCAACATTTAAACACATACTTGAATGTATGCAGCCAGGAAGAAAGGGACCCGGGGGTACTGGTAGATAGTAGGCTGAAGATGAGCCAGCAGAGTGCCCAGGTGGCCAAGAGAGCCAATGGCATCCTGGCCTGTACCAGGAACAGTGTGGCCAGTAGGATGAGGGAGGTTATTCTTCCCCTGTACTCAACACTGGTCAGGCCACACCTTGAGTGCTGCGTCCAGTTCTGGGCTCCTCAATTCAATAGAGATGTTGAGGTGCTGGAACATGTCCAGAGAAGAGCGACAAAGCTGGTGAGGGGCCTGGAACACAAACCCTATGAGAAGAGGCTGAGGGAGCTGGGGGTGTGCAGCCTGGAGAAGAGGAGGCTCAGGGGGGACATCATTGCTGTCTGTAACTATCTGAAGGGAGGTTGTAGCCAGATGGGGCTTGGTCTCTTCTCCCAGGCAACCAGCAACAGAACAAGGGGACACAGTCTCGAGCTGTGCCAGGAGAAGTATAGGCTGGATGTTAGGAGGAAGTTCTTGACAGAGAGAGTGATTGGCATTGGAATGGGCTGCCCAGGGAGGTGGTGGAGTCACTGTCCCTGGAGGTGTTCAAGAAAAGACTGGATGAGGCACTTAGTGCCATGGTCTAGTTGACTGGCTAGGGCTGGGTGCTAGTTTGGACTGGATGATCTTGGAGGTCTCTTCCAACCTGGTTGATTCTATTCTATGTATGGTACACAGTGGTCAAACAATCATTTTTTCAGAAAGATCTCTTAGAAATGTTCCTATTCTTTGCTCCATGTGGGACTTGTATTACTCAGTAAAATTTGAACAAGAAAATAATTCACTGTTTTGCTCAGAATGTAATAGTACATGCACATATTAATAACCTCAACATTCTGAAGTCTCTGTATCAACTACTCAGATGTCATCAAATACTGTAATAGGTGTGTGCAGGACTCACAGACAGGCTGATGGAAGTATCTTCCACAGGTGACCTGTGGCAATAAGAGTGCCAGAAAAGGGGAGGGGGGGAATATCTATTAATGGAACAAGCACAACAACAACAACAAAAACAAAAAAAAGTAATTTTCAGATACTCTGCCATTAGAATTTCTGTACAGGAACCTTTTAATAGACACATTTGGGGAGGGTAAAAGTGTCAAAACCTATCTTTTGGCCATACAGTCAAACGATTTATAAAGCTATCACCAAGAGACTATGTTTTAAACTGCTTTCACTTTTGTGTTTGCAAACACCATTGAAAAAAGTTCAAGGCTGCAGTGTCTTTGGAGACTGATCTCATGGAAAGGGTCCTACATTTTTACCAACATACCACAGTTTATGAAGCAATAAGTCAGGGAGCCTCTGTAAAACGCAAATGTATCTTTCAAGTAAATGAACTTAGGGAGATATGAGAGTAAAACTAAAAATATACAGACAACTTTCATGTCTTGCCATTCATGGTATCTAGATTACAGATCTACTGAGTCATTATGGTCACTCCTGATCCAAAGTTGTCCTTATTCTTTCTTTGAACATAGAAATCTCTATGCAGAAGTTAGGTGAGGTCAGAGAAAAGTATTGTTCCAGTGATCTGTGGCAGCTAATTAGTGGGAACAATCTCAAGTGATAAATTTTATACTTTGAAACACAGCATGTCGCACAAAAATTGAAGTAAATTCTGCTTCATTCCAATTAAATTGAATCATCATCATAAATAAATAGATGACAAGAAAAGGAAATAATTTACTCACTAAAAAATCTGCTTATTTCTTCATTAAACTTGCTTGATAAGATTACTGTGCAGTGTATTAAAATGAAACATGGAATCTCATTGATATTCTTCAGTATTTGATCTCAGTAGGGTTTCTCTTTTTTCTTAATCCACTTCTTACTTATGACATTCAAATACCAGCATACTGCAGGGCCTGCTAGCACAGTCAAACAAGAAATACTGCATCTTTAAACCACATTTTTTACAGATCTAATATTGATAGGAACAGTGAAAGGTTATATATTTAAATAGGTGGATACAAAGTAGGATGATCTCATCTCACAAAGTATAGCCTGAACCCTGCCTGAACCTCTTAGGGAACTTCTAGTATCCTTGCCCCAGGGACTCAAGGGATGATTACTTCCCTAAAAGCTGTTAAGTCTGCCAATTTGTATATATATCTGAACAAAAATAAATTATTGGTACCTAGTCCAGGTATGTTTTGTGTTGCTTTTTGTCTCTTAATTTTCTACTATTCAGGAAGTATCTTTCATGATACTCTTTCCAAGTTTCAGGTTTTGGTTTGGTTTTGTTTTGTTGTTATTTGATTATTCTTGTTTGGGGCTGGGGGGTTTGCTTTTTTGGTTGGTTTATTTTCGTTGTTGTTTGGGGTTCTGTGTTCCACTAATGATTTAGAATCTGTTTGCTCGATATCATGCTTCTATAAACCATTAGAATTGAAAGGCCCTTCCTGACTGTATCTATGAGCAAAGCTTAATATTCTCACCACTGGAGGGCTGGACCAGACAATCTTTGGAGGTCCCTTCCAGCCCCTGACCTTCTGTGATTCTATGATCTCTTACCTTATTCATGGACACTCTCCTGTATTATAGTATTACGGAAGAAAGAGTTTATCTTTTATTTCAATTCACAATACTAAGAAGTGTTTATCAATGTCTTTGACAAAACTTAAGAGCCAGTGTAAGAACATGAATGAAAACCTGTCAGAATATTATCCCCTTCTAAACAAGAAGCCTCTAAACATAATAGATTTCAGTTTTTCAGACAAGTTAAGCTAAAGTAGCTAATGAAGTAATCTTGCCACAAAATACTTTATCAAACATTGACGACAGACCTCAAGCAAGGGTTGCTCTACATAGCACATCTGGCAGCTGTTCTGTTTCAGAATATCAGACATGCATTGAATGTTTTGTAATCTCTTTCTATTAGTTTGAGGTTTTCTTTCTGTCCAGAAGCCTGTTTTTCCCCCCTCAAACATTTCAGGGAATCTCACCACCCTCAAAGGGCTCAGAGAGCTTTAAGTCTGGTAAGATACATCACTTTCAGAACTATATGAACAGTCAATAATTGCCTAAGTTGCTATTTTTTTTTAATTTGAATTACATGAAAATGTGGTGGATGATTATTAGCACTCACTTTGACACTGTCTGCCACAACAAGCTCCTGGCAAAACTGGCAGCTCATGGCTTGGACAGATTTGTTCTGAAATGGGCCAAGAACCTTATTGCTGTCTACAACTACCTGAAGGGAGGTGGTAGCCAGGTGGGGGTTGGTCTTTTTTCCAGGCAACCAGCAATAGAACAAGGGGACACAGTCTCAAGTTGTGCTGGGGGAGGTATAGGCTGGATGTTAGGAGGAAGTTCTTCCCAGAGAGAGTGATTGGCATTGGAATGGGCTGCCCAGGGAGGTGGTGGAGTCACCGTCCCTGGAGGTGTTCAAGAAAAGACTGGATGGGGCACTTAGTGCCATGGTCTAGTTGGCTGGCTAGGGCTGGGTGCTAGGTTGGACTGGATGATCTTGGAGGTCTCTTCCAACCTGTGTGATTCTATGATTCTATGATATTCAGTACATCATATTGAAGGCAAACATGACTTCTATCATGGGGGAAATCTAACTGCTATTCCTCACAACTGTTAAAGACAACATAACAACATTATCAACAAACATCATTAAAATATACGTCTCTTGTTTCTTCATTGTCTTCAAGGCATGAAATCAAGCTATCTGCCTGTTTGTTTGTTTGAATGGAAATTGCCCTTTTCCAGGTCTCAGGTACCATTCCTTGACCTCTCACAAAATCTAAGTCTAAATATTTCTCTTTAATTCCAGATAGTTTGGAGTTGGGTAGAGGGGTGTGTACTTTGATAGGCTTCTGCAGGCAGAAATGGGCTGTCCACATGCACAGAGGCAGACCTGACCAACTACCCTCCTTAATCTCCCTTTGCAACAACTTAGCCACAACATTGCTTGTTCCCAGGGCTGAGCAGCCCACCTTCTCGCACAGCTCAGAACTCCCTCAGCTTCTCTGCCAGCCTCCCAAGGCCGCCCATCTGCAGCTTTGCCTCCTTATCAGTTCAGTTACTCAATCCTGCTTACTCTCCTTATTTTCTCAGAGTATTCAGTTCTGCCCAAACCCCAGCAGATGCTACTCATTTACATGGTAAAAATCAGCTCAGTCACTTACAGCTCTATTCTCCTGACCTGATCCATGGGAATGGATCAGAAGATCTGGGCAAACCAAGATGCCATAGTACACGGTCTTTTTGGAGATATATTGAATCAGGCACAGTAATGTCACACCAGAGTAATGCCACAGGATCATCTGGGACATGAAAAAAATGCACCTTTTTTCACATAGTTGCCCAAGTCAAAAGCAAAACCTCACCAGAGGGTTCCATACCACAGTTCTGAATAGTGTAGGATTAATACTACGCCTGACTCGTGTTTAAACTGCTCTCATTCTCTTCTAGTAATTTACTCCAGTTTGCATAATGTTTTTATCAATTTATACAAACTACTTCTGTTACCTTGCTCACACAGAACCTTGCTCAGATTGGATGGTCAGATTCCCAGGTAGGACAACTGGAAAAAAATAAAATTACTTATGCAACTTTCAAGACAGCACACAGAGCTCACAGTTGGAAACAGATGGCATGCTTCTCATGGTCCTTCTCATTTCAAATGCATAACAGGATCAGCCTTATTTTGTGTTTTCTTAGGACATTTATTCATAGCAAATGAGAGCTTTTGCAGAGATTGTCAGTGTTGTTCTCGGTGTTGTTTTCTGTAAATTGGTAAGTTGTGTGTAATCTCATCACACTCATGTTACTTGGAGGGTTGTGGCTTTTCCTAGAACAGTCTTGCATAGTATGGAACACAGGATGCCAGACTGAATGGGCCACATGATGGATTCTGTTATGCTGTGTTCAATCTCCTTTTGTTAAGAAAAATCCAATGCTTTGGATTTTCAATTCACTCAACTACCACTTCTACCATTTATTTTGCAAATACATCAAGGGAAGACAACATTTAACTCTGATATATCCTAGATATCATGTCGCTTTTGTTTAAATCATGTTCTGCCAAAAAAGGTCACAATTGTTTATCTTTCCTTTTTGTTTCCAGATGAATGCAAATAGAAGAAATGAGGGTTCTGCCATACTTCTTCGTGTGACTTGTGAAGAGAAGAGTGACAAAGGATTTTTTCATGCATTAATGTGAAGCTGGCTCAGTTGGAGACTTACACATACTACACTCCTGACAGAAATGCCTCATTCACTGCAGCATAAGTGTTCCAATTGAAATATCTGGAGTTTAGGATGGGATGCCTAATTTACCCTGACAGAGAGTTGTTGATTTATCTGAAAACGAATTCTATCAAACATGCAGACTTCTCCCCTTAATTACATTTTAGCAAACAAGTACAAGGAGAGCCTATGAATACTAAGAGCTTTTAAGATATTCAGCAGAGAGATTCTCAAAGAGGCTGTACTTTTTTCCCCAAAACAGAAGGAGATGAAGATATGCAGAATGAAAAAATAAACAAAGCAAAACAAGTACTTTCATTTTCTCTAAATTAGTTGAGAGAAACCAATGCAAAAAGACAACCCACCCACATAATACTTAAATATAGAATCATAGAATCAACCAGGTTGGAAGAGACCTCCAAGGTCATCCAGTCCAACCTAGCATCCAGCCCTAGCCACTCAACTAGACCGTCCAGACTGCCCTATCCAGTCCTTTCTTGAACATCCCCAGGGACGGTGACTCCACCACCTCCCTGGGCAGCCCATTCCAATGCCAATCACTCTCTCTGGGAAGAACTTCCTCCTAACATCCAGCCTAGACTTCCCCTGGCACAACATGAGACTGTGTTCCTTTGTTCTGTTGCTGGTTGCCTGGGAGAAGAGACTGACCCCACCTGGATACAGCCTCCCTTCAGGTAGTTATAGACAGCAATGAGGTCACCCCTGAGCCTCCTCTTCTCCAGGCTAAACAACCCCAGCTCCCTCAGCCTCTCCTCATAGGGTTTGTGTTCCAGGCCCTTCACGAGCTTTGTCGCCCTTCTCTGGACACGTTCCAGCACCTCAACATCACTCCGGAATTGAGGAGCCCAGAACTGGACACAGTACTCAAGGTGTGGCCTGACCAGTGCTGAGTACAGGAGCAGAATAATATAGTTTCAATAAGACTACTCACAGGCTAAATTTAAGCTTGTCTATACAAACTGAGAGTCGCAATGCTGGATCTTAAGTAATTAATTCCTTCATGTAAAACCTTATTGTTCACACAATAGTAATAACAATTCACTCATAGATTGTGTATGTGTAAATAGTAAATTATAGCAGTAAACATATACGTCAAAGGATTTCCACATGGCTGATTGCAATAAACAATCTGAACATCACATAGGTTGTGAGCTTATTTATTGACCTTTTATAAGCTCATTGAAACGTTCCATTGAACAAGTTATTTAGAACTAAGCAGCAAAATCCACGGGAGATTTGTTTGAATGATGAAAAAAAGGTTTCAAATTTATCAGATTTTTTTTTTTGCAGGAAAATAGCAATCCTGTATTTTCCTACCTTCTTAAGCAAACATTTTTTTAAACCTTCTTCCAAGTGGATTAGAGTAACATATTTCACAACGTGAAAACAAGAGACAGAACACAGTCTGAAAGTGACATAGGCATAACAGGTTGGCAGAATTTGATAGCATATACAGGGAAATGAGGTGCTGGAACATGTCCAGAAAAGAGCAACAAGGCTGGTGAAGAGCCTGGAACACAAACCCTATGAGAAGAGGCTGAGGGAGCTGAGGGTGTTTAGCCTGGAGAAGAGGAGGCTCAGGGGTGACCTCACTGCTGTCTACAACTACCTGAAGGGATGTTGTAGCCAGGTGGGGGTTGGTCTCTTCTCCCAGACAACCAGCAACAGAACAAGGGGACACAGCCTCAAGTTGTGCTGGGGGACATATAGGCTGGATGTTAGGAGGAAGTTCTTGCCAAAGAGAGTGATTGGCATTGGAATGGGCTGCCCAGGGAGGTGGTGGAGTCACTGTCCCTGGAGATGTTCAAGAAAAGCCTGATGGCGCACTTAGTTCCATGATCTAGTTGAGTGGATAGGGCTGAATGATAGGTTGGACTGGGTGATCTTGGAGGTCTCTTCCAACCTGGTTGATTCTATTCTAAATATAGTTAACAAACAAACAAACAAACAAACAAAACAAAACAAGCCACCAAACTTTTGCTGATCTGAGAATTCTCAGCCATAAATTTTACACTAGGACTCAAAATTTATAGTAGAAGTAGAATGACTCAAAGAGACATAAAAATCAACTGCACATTTTTAATCAAGTTTTCAATTTAAAGTGCTGCAAAAGCTATTAATGTTTTCCTTAGCAAGCCTGTGACTCCTTGTAGAATGTCACACAGACACAGTTGCAAACATGTATTTGGGTATTTTCACTGCCTCTCTGTAAAGTGTTTGCCATGATTAATCTCATACGATACGTTTTCCTGGCCTACCAAATGAATCAAAGTAATACAGTATTAAGTTAGCTTATGTTAACAGACTGCTGATCAGCAAAGGTTCTTTATGTATTTTCTGTGCAGAATATTTCCTTATTAGTTTGAAAATTCCTGGATTATTAAGCAATTTAGTTTAACACCCATTTGATTCGCACATATAAAATGCTTGGTTTGAAAACTCAAACCCAGACCATTAAACTATTCCTCTACCAGGATATAAGCACACTTGCTTCTCTAAAGAAATTATCTTGACTTGTAATATCTCCCTGACACCAGATTTCCCTAAGGTAACTGTCATAGTTTTGAAAGCTTTCTGCTAGATCAAAGTCCAAGATAAAACTGAAATTGGATCAATGAAATGAACTATTCATACAGAACTAACGTTTCCAGCAAAGCCTTCACAAATAAAACCTCTCTTTGAAAGGCTTGTGAAAATAATTTATTGATATCTTTGAGGAATTTGTCAAGGTTTACACTGTGAACATATTTAGCCTCCTCTGGCAACTTATGATAAAGGCAAAAATGGTCTAAAAGATGGCCAAATAAAATTTATTTGTAACACATGCTTAAAAGACCTTAAAGTTGGTATAAGTAATTACGTCCAATATCTACATTCTACAGGTATTTGAAGAAGTCACATTTCTCTGTAAGCCTAGTGAAAGTAAACATACTGTCAAAACTCTTTGTGGTAAGCATCCAAGTTTTTGCCTTCATTCTTGTGATGGTTTGGGTGTTCCCTGCCGCCCCTACACTTTGGAAATCACCCAGACTACACTCAGCCAGCTCTGGAAATTGAATGAAGCTTACATTTACAGCTTAGCTCAATATACAAGCAGATATTTACAGTATATACAGTTATAGACAGAAATAAACAAGGGAAAAGGGAATACAGAAACACAACAGCCCTCCCAGAAACCCGAGGCCCCAGGAGGGGCTCCCAACTACTCCTTCACCTTCTCCCACCCCTCTCAATCTTACCCCAGTCCCAAGGAAGAATGGAGGTTCGGCCAGGGGGTTAGGACACAAAGTGGAATAATCAGAGAGATGGCAGAGAGGCTAGAGAGAAAAAATGCAGCTCAGCCAGTTCCCCTAGGAGAAGTGAGACTCCCTTATCTATGTTTGGGTTCTTGTTCTTATACATCTCAGCAAGCCTGTGAGTGAAGTAGACATCATTCTGTTTTCCTTTTTACAGCCTGTAATGTAGTTCTTCTCACCAAAACAATCTATCTAGGTTCAAACTAGCAGAATTGTGCAGGCCAGGTGCTGTTATTTTTATTCATTACTATTTAAGATCACATAAAATGCATCATAAGGAATGCTTGCTATTACAGCAATAGTGAAAAACTGCCATTTTAATTTCATTGAATCTGCCTGTTAATAGATCTGTGGCAATCCACAAGAATATCTAACCGTCCTACTTTAACTGTACACTGATTTAACTTGAGATGATGCTCCAACAATGAGGATGTAACTGGATGCCAAAACTTGTGCTTTTATGAAAATTAAATAGTCTAAACTCATTGCTTGGAAAACAGACTATTGTATAACTTTACTTAAAAGTAATATGACAGAAATCTGCTTTAGTTCTTGCACATGCAGAATTGCACTTATAAATCTTGCATTCAAAATTATTTCCAACTGCATCTGCTTTTCTATCTGCTTGCTACTACTTCCATCTACTTACTAAATAATATAAATAGTCTTGTAATTGGCACTATGAGAATTAACTGTAGATCACATGCATAAGTAAGAAAATGGTCACATTTTCACTTTTTAACCCACCACTATTTGGGAACAAATTTTTTTGTTTTAATAATTTAAAAATCAACATAAAGTCAGATACCTTCCAATGAGGTTTCAATTCTATCTAGTTTAATTCTATCATAGCTACTTAAATCACTGACCAGAGTTTACTCCATATACCACAGAAGAACATCAAAGATGGATTTTAATTTCAGATGAAGAAGCATGATTTTCTGTGATACAATGCAGGTGATTCAGCTATTGAGCTCCTGTTCGAATAGGTGGTGACTTAGTCAAACCAGCCTAAAAAGACATTGAGCTCAGTCTGGAGTAGACACCTTATGTGGAATTCAGCTGACTACATATAGAGGCATGTATTTTGAGATGGCATAAGATGTCAAGGACATCTACAAAGAACTGACACACCATCTCTTGCTATGGATTGAAAAGCCTAAGTAAATTCTGACAATGAAGACAACCTACAGAGAATATTGTCTGAATTGGTTCACGTGCAGTCAGTTCAACAGCTTACTCCTCATTGTGTTTCCTACTATTTTATTTGAAGATAATGGCTTACAACTGGTCACCAACTGCTGAATTATCAGCAACTGTTCAGTTTTTGCAACCACTAAAGATTATTATTATTATTAGCCTGCAAGAGGAACTTCTATGCATATAAAATCCTGGAAACAAATACATACACATTAAACTTCTCCTACATCTCTCGGTGGTGTCGTTTGGTGCTTAGACTTCAGTCGGCTCCTAATAGCATTTCATTGCATGAATGCATAATTCTCCATACAACTTTCATCTTTGCCCTGTTCCTGCCTCTCTACATTCTGCCCATATCCTCTCTATTTCCTAGCTTCTGCTTCTCCCTAAAGTCCAGGCCAGAGACATGAAACTTTGGGAATAATTGTACTATGATACCGTGCAGATGCACAAACTGTGCTTCTTTACGTCTTCTGCAGTCATTGGAAGACAGAAAGCACACAAGTAACCCCATTGTCAATCCTGACTCACCATCTGAATGGGTACATTCCAGCCTGGAGATTCAACATGATCAAGCAGGTAGACTGAGACAGAATCAGTCAATCATGTCATGAGTTGGAGAAATTAATATTTTTTGTTATCTTTTGTGCTTTCATAATGGCTGATTTTCACTGGCTTTTGGGTTACTTCAGCTGTTTCCAGTCTTTAATGTATAATAAGAACATTTTTTTTAATGTCTTTGCTGTGCATTAAATATATGCATATAAACATACCTAAAATATCCTGTAGTTACTTCTCTGTTCTGAGTTTATCAAAGGTGCTCTGTATTACTATATGAACTTCTTCCACATTGAACTGCAGTGCAAAACAAAGACCTGCTGGGAACCACTCTACCTGCATAGGACATTTACTGTAATTACATTGATTGTTTTGGTTTCTGTTTTGGTTTTACTTTAGAGAACTTTTTCAAACGCCCGTATTCTACCTGGACACATGGTGGGGACAAATTCTTCTGAATTACAGTCCAGCATCAGTAAATAATCTGAAGAAGCTAACACAGGCTAAGACCTCACTAATGGCACTTAGTGCTATGGTCTAGTTGACTGGATGGGGATGGGTGCTAGGTTGGACTGGATGATCTCGGAGGTCTCTTCCAACCTGGTTGATTCTATTCTATTCTATTCTGTCCTACATATAATCTGTTGTCACTGCCCTATTTCTTCCTGAAACACATAACAGAATAACAATAAATGCACTTTGCTTATATTTTGATATCACTCTTAGTAAATACCAGGACCTTTTTGAAAATCCTGTTTTTCCACAAGGTTGTTGTCTACAGTCATTGTAAAGATATTATTACACAAGCCAAGTCCATTGTTAATCGTTTCAAATGACACCAAATACCTGCCCATTCTAGATCTTTTAATTGGAAGATGAATGCTGGAGATGTTTTCAAATGGTTCTTAGATCACATTTTGAGGTTGCTATAGTGAATGCTCATCTGTAATGCAAAGGAAACAGGATTCAGCATTTTTTTCTGGATGAGAAATAACACTTTTTGAAATAGAAGTAATAATACTTGCCACTTATTTTCAGGCATTTGAGTTACAGTTTTACTTTTGATACTAGTTTATGATAACAAGGCAGCTGTAACACCTAAAAGTGTTACTTTATGTTAGTAAAATTTTGTTAATAATAGGTGAAATTTTCATAATCCTGTTAAAATTATTGTTGCCCAAAATGCACGGCCAGGATAAACAACAATGAATAACAATTTCAAATGAATTTCATTGTCTGACTTTGTCCACAAATAATGCTTAAAATATCACTGTTGTTTTTGAAAACTTTTGCAATTTCATCTTTTTTAACTCTATGCTATGGTTTCGGTCAACTGTTGGATTTCCATCTTCACAGCATGGTTTATTTAGTATGTGACCTGCTGGCTAATACAGAATAGCCTGAAGGAGGAATTCTCTGTTGCAGACATATATATTGTCATTCTGAGTTATCGTTAAGCATTTCTCACAAGCCTGCTGTAATGCAATCTGTCTTTATGTCAGCTGGACACTACTTCCCCTAAGCTCTGCATCAGTCTTTTTTCTACCATTCTGTCATTTTTTCAACATAAACCATAAGACTAATAGCCATGATAAAATTCATACAGACAGGAGGTGCTGCTATCACCATGCTGTCAGGAAAAAAGAGGCTTGTTACAAAAAGAGCATTACGTCCATAATATGTTCTTTGGTATTGTACACCTCTGCCTAATCTGTCAATATTTTTATGAATGTATGCTATCACAAAGGTGAATAGGTATGTTATGTGTGGTTTGTCAAAAATCAAGTTATGTACAGGCACATCACTCTATAGTAAAACCCAAAGAGAAGATCTGTAAGAGTAAGAGGAGAAAAACCTTCTAACCTTATTTTCCCGAACACTCATTTAAATTCATTAATGGAAAAAACTACAAAACCTAGGGGTGAAAGTAAACTTCTCAACTCTTAAGGATGACTTGAGATACAAACCAATCATCCACATTTCTGACACAGTGACATGATGCTCTCAGACAATTTTAAAAGTGAAAAAATACTCTGTAATACTGCTTAAATTACATATGGAGCCTTTGGGGGGTGAGCTTGGGTGGGTGGGGAATCTATTTCTAATTTGAAAACTCTACAGGATCAAGTTTAGTGGTGTTTTAGCAAAGATTTAAATTCAGTGTTGCTTATTCATTAGACTAAATGCAAGGATTTGTTCAAAACCAGTTTTGGATTAGATCACATTAAAATTAATTATCCAACCCACAGTTTAAGAGACAAATGTTTTCGTACAAAAGTATCAATTTATTTCTTTACCTGTATTATAGAAATAATTTATAGCTAGAAGAGAGACTCATTCAACATATAACAGGCCACACCTTGAGTGCTGTGTCCCGTTCTGGGCTCATCAATTCAAGAGAGATGTTCAGGTGCTAGAAGGTGTCCAGAGAAGGGCAACAAGGCTGGTGAGGGGCCTGGAACACAAACCCTATGAGGAGAGGCTGAGGGAGCTGGGGGTGTTTAGCCTGGAGAAGGCGAGGCTCAGGAGGGACCTCATTGCTGTCTACAACTACCTGAAGGGAGGTTGTAGCCAGGTGGGGTCGGTCTCTTCTCCCAGGCAACCAGCAATAGAACAAGGGGACACAGTCTCAAGTTGTGCCGGGGGAAGGTCTAGGCTGGATGTTAGGAGGAAGTTCTTGCCAGAGAGTGATTGGCATTGGAATGGGCTGCCCAGGGACGTGGTGGAGTTGCCATCCCTGGAGATGTTCAGGAAAAGCCTGGATGAGGCACTTAGTGCCATGGTCTAGTTGAGTGGCTAGGGCTGGGTACTAGGTTGGACTGGATGATCTTGGAGGTCTCTTCCAACCTGGATGATTGTATTTTATTTAAAGAAGAAGCACAAATCATAGACAGAATTACCTGCATTTACAGATTGGTATAAACTTAAGAATTTGGAAATCTTAAACCAGATTGTGTATCTATTTAATCCTACCCATTTCATAACACTGGGGAATAGGTGTCATTATTTGATACTGCTTTTAACACTGAACTAAGCTTTTAAAAACAAGCAGAAAATGAAGAGGCTCTATATAAATAAAGGATTCTATTGGATGTCTTTCAAAGGCATTATGCTAATTTTCTCAAGCACAGAGACAGAGAAGAATGTTGCAGAGTGAAAACTTCAGCTCGAATAAATGATTGTCCTGACACATAAAACTTCAAGCAAAATTGTGCATTCATGACTAAGGAAGGATGGTTAAGGAGTAATGATACTCATGTAAGATTTAGAAAGCCCAAAGTGAACTTTCTCTTCTGAAAGATTGCATTAGTAGGAAAGCTACATAAATTTGAAGCCTGATTAAAAAAAAAACAAGAAAAAGGAATAAAGTACACAAAGGGTGAGTTGAGTGGAATTTAAATACTCAGTACCCAAGCTGTAAAATTTAACAATCTTTGTGCTGACCATAAAAATGTTTTGTTTTTTTTTTTTTTAATTTCATTTTACTTCATAATTCATCTGATCTTTTGCTTCTGTATATGTCCTCAGTGTTGAAAGACAATTAACAATTTGGCACTCACATCATTCAGCTGTTCTGTCATTTTGGTTTTGTGCAGAAACTCCACTTGGAGGCATGGCTTTCCTTCAGAGCATGTGAAGTGGAAGATAAGGGCTGTAGATTACAGTCTCTTCCTGAATGTTTCAACTGTTTTGAAGTGAGCACACTTACAGCCTTTCCTGCTGATTTTTTTATGACATCATACTTAAGAATTAAAGTGTATTTAGCTAAAAACAGATCTAAAGCAAGACTATAACCTAGAGTAGCTCAAAATGGGACTTGTGCCTGCTCCATAGACTGTTTAGGTTAGAATTACAGTAACTTAGGCTGGATGGGACCCATAAAGATCATCAAGTCCAACTCCCTGCTCCTCACAAGACTATGCAAAGCTAAACTACATGACTAAGGGCATCATCCAGATGTTCCTTGAATTCTGACAGGCTTGGTCCTGTGACCACCTCCCTCCACTCTCTCTGTGAAGAATCTTTTTCCAATGTCCAGTTTGAACTTCCCTGGTTACAGATTCATAACATTTCCTCACACCCAGAGAGATGAGCACCTGCTCTTCTACCATTCCTCTCAAGAAAGCTGTAGACCTCAACAATGTCACCCCTCAGCCTTCTCCAAGCTGAACAAAGTGACCTCAACCGCTTCCTCCAAAGTCTTGCCTCAAGACCTTTCATCATCTTGGTCACCCTCCTCTGGATGCACACTAACACAACAGTTTGATGTCTCTCTTTTATCTGGGCATCCAAACCTGAACTGAGAGCTCAAGGTGGAGCTGTACTAGTGCACTGCAGAGCAGGACAACCACCCTCAAATGGCTATCGAAATACACAACCAGATCTAAAATTTTTTGAATAGACTGGAATACAAAACATAACTTTAAGGTTTGAGACAAGCAACAGCATGAAGCTGGCCTACTCTGTAGGTAAAATGAGTATTTCTACAAATAAGTCTTAGGTGCTTTTTCTGAAACTTCCACTTGGTCGATATTGTACATAGCCTGACTCAAAGGAAAAGACACTGTCCAGATTAGTAAACAGTGGCCAATGGAAAGTCCTTTGCTTACTTTGAGATTTAGGCAACTAAATGTAGTTTTCTGCATGCAGTAGTTCTTTAAAATAAAGATTTTTTTTTTAAATACATGTTCATAGTTAGTTTATTAAGTATTTTGACAGTTTAGATCAATTTTAGTAACGCTTCTAACTTGCAGTCCTTTTTACAAAGTTAGAATTTCCTGCATAAACAAATGCCAACACTGCCATCTGGATCTGATCAGCCTAATGAGCGTGCTAAAGGAATTTCCTAACCCAGATCTTTTTCCTATATCCTCAATAATATCCAAAGTTGCAGAAAAATCCAACGGCCCTTGGATATGTTGGATGTGTCTAACTTCATAATATAGAACCAGAAAAGATCCCATTTGGAATTCTGGAGATAGCCTGCATGTAATTATTCTCTTTTTGATCTGCAAAATTGTAATTAATGCTCTCAGTCTTAGAGAGATATCTTACTTTAAAGTAATTTTGTTGCTAATAAATGGACCAAAGATCATTTACTTTGTGTCCTTGCACTTACTAAGAAACATTCAGTATCTGCTACAGGCAGGCTACTTATCCTGTATTTAATTCTTTTTCAGCACATCTATGTCTTTGAGTGTAATTTCAGCAGTAACTTAAACATTCTTTATAAAACCAATATTTAAAAATAATAACATTTAATAGTAAAATACATAGAATATTACTGAAGCCAAAGTAATTGTCATTAAATTGCTCTTTGTAATTGAGGATTTTAATGATAATGATACCATTTGTTCTTTTTCTTTGCCTCCCTGTAACATTTAAGTAAGCCAGAAACATTTAACTGTTCCAGAAATACTTAACTACAGGATGGTTCACTTTTTACTGATCACAAAAGATCTAAGAGTTAGATGCCTGACAAAATTACTTAACTCAGCTTTCGCTATGTAAAAAGACACAGAGAGGAGGTATTTGCCTTCATGTCACCACAAGCTGTTAGTAGAGCCAAGTGTCCTTTGCTTACTTTGAGATTTAGGCAACTAAATGTAGTTTTCTGCATGCAGGTGGTTTGTGAAGAGATGCTTAAGGTCTGATTTACATTTGGTCAGGCAGTGGAACAAGCTGCCCAGGGAAGTGATGGAGTTCACCACCCCTAGAGGTGTAGACATGACACTTCAGGACACAGTTTAGTGATCATGGTATATTTGTTTGATGGTTGGACTTGATGATCTTAGAAATCCTTCCAATCCACTATGATTCTACAATTTTTAGAAGAACCAGGGCTCATTTCAGTTTCCTCCATATCCTTAAGAATGAAGGGATACTCTAGATAATCTAGACTATCCAAAACATGTACATAGGCTGTCTAGACCTGCCATGGGAACCACGGGAGCCCTGTGACCTTCTAGAGCAGCAGCCTACATACAGCTGTGTGTCAGCAAATAAACCAGCTTGCTTGTGTCATTTTCAATATTCTGAGGTATTTCTGAGAGCCTGCAGTGTCTGCTCCAGGAAGTTGGGAGGTATTCCACAACCCGAAGCTACATACATAAACAGCAAATAAAATGCCAGTAGATGGCATTATATCACAAGACCTTATATAGCACTTCACATTAGTAAATATCCATGTCAAGCACTCAGTTAAGTACTTAGCTATTGAATGTCTGGTCTGCATGAAATTTCAGCTGCTTAAATCCAGAAGAGGGATTCAAGAACCTTTATGCTGAGATACTTCATGTTGACAGTGGTGTCCAGCACAGAAACTGCTTTGATCAACATTCTCGGATGCACTTTCATCTGGACAAAAATGTCTTTGGCTACATATTTCAGCTTCTCAGAGATGACTAACTATAGGCATGAAAAGCAGCTGAATAAAGTAGAAGACCCAAGTTAAGGCTTTAGCTTTCTCTGTTCCTAGATCTTCCTATTCACTGATTTTGACATATGGAGTACAGCATCAGCCTGAGGTTCAGTCTAAAGTCAACATTTCCTACCAATCTGTTCTATTTGTATGGAGGAAGCCTGGTGAATGTCACTCAAGAAGCTGAGTGCTTCAACAGAGATAGTTGTATTAGTATCACATAAACTGTTTTGCTGAATGCCTGTCCACTGTTGCTAATGGGATAGAATTAATTCCAGGAGTCAGTGAATAGTTCTGAACTTGGCAGGATGGATACATTTGTCACTACTATAAATAGCTGATCAGAGTGTATGACCTTGTCCATATAGATCCTTACTTGAAATTGATAACTGCAATCCCAAGGGGAGTCTGGCACTTTCCCACAATAAACAAAACCAGAATTATGAGATAAAAAAATACTTATGCAGAAGATAGCTGACATGAGAAAGTACAAGGATGATGGATACTGAGATAAGAAAGATTTCATTCAGTAACAGACTTTGAGAACAAAATTAAAACCTTAGAAATGGACCTGAGCTGGCACACAAAGAGATTGTGAAAAATAGCTCCATCCTGCTAGGGCTTTCTGTGGCTGCTGGCTTCACACAGATTTCATTGCCCATCTGTGGTGGATGCAGTGTAACGCCTGGTAAGGCAGCCTGAATTGCTGCCTCCCCAGCTACCTCTGCATTGAGAGTTAACGGCTGGAGAGAGGCAACCACATAGAGGTGGATGGTATCTCCCACTCCAGGCATTACAGTTTGTTGCGATAAATGTCTCATCCCTATTTTCTTTCTTCCATGCAACACAGTTACCTATCTTACTTTTGCAAATAAGTTCTTTTTCCCTTGGCGAGGCTTCACAGAGTGGCACACAGACCTGTATGCTGACTGGTTTTGATAAACATGATCAATAATTAACTGAATTTTCATGTCTAAAAGGGCTACTCTGTTATGAAAAGAGCAATACTAAACTGAAACACTTTCAGGAGCTCTGCCACTTGCTGAGAGTGTTGGTAGAAACAAAGGAAAGGAAACAGAGAAAAATCTCCATTGGTCATAGATAATACAGAAACACGAAAGCGATAAAGACCTGTTCACAGAAAATATACCAAAGGAAGATTTGTTTTACAACAAAAGTTAGTGGAAAACAGAAGCTATTAATGCATAATATCATGGAACTAATGGAGAGTGACGCTCCAACAATTTCTAGAGCTAGCCAAAGGCATGCCATATGGAGTAGTAAGGCAATACAACACAGGTTGCAATGCAGACAAGAAGAAAAATCTGAGCTAGAAAAATGATATATTGTTCTGCTGGACTTCAAAGTTTAGTTCAACTGTATTAAGGGAAATTAAATCATAGACAGATCTGAACATATTCAGGAATGTGTAGGCTAAATTCATAAACAATATCCTGAGCATTATCTTCAAACTGCTAAGAAGGCTTGAGATATTTCTGAGAACGTTTTGGGGCAAGATATTACTTTGGACTGACAAGTAATCAGCATAAATTTATTTTATATTTAGTATTTTAAACCAATAATTCTCCTAAATCAGGTCTGTTGGCATTCATGGCAATAGTGAAGGCTATGACTTGGCCACAAAGGAGGGAGCAGGGGGAGCAGAGGGCAGCACATCCTCCTATGCAGTACTGCAGCAGCCCCTGCAGCTGATTCCCTGGCATGGACTGCAGCCACCGTCAGGGACTCCTAGGCCACCTCAACCAGCAATCAGGGGCACTGTCCCCTTCACAATAGGCAGGAGACATTTCTGCCAGAGCCTCTCTAAAAAGATCATCATGCCATGCAAAGAAAAACTGTTTTTCATGGGAATAGAATAGAATAGAATCAACCAGGTTGGAAGAGACCTCCAAGATCATCCAGTACAACCTAGCACCCAGCCCTAGCCACTCAACTAGACCATGGCACTAAGTGCCTCATCCAGGCTTTGCTTGAACACCTCCAGGGATGGTGACTCCACCACCTCCCTGGGCAGCCCATTCCAATGCCAATCAC
>WAAF01002193.1:252035-343041 GCA_013400475.1 Tricholaema leucomelas
CTTGGGTTTGTTGTGGCCAAAGTGCAGAACCCTGAACTTGGCCTTGTTAAATCTCATCCCATTGGCCTCTGCCCACCCATCCAGCCTGTCTAGGTCCCTCTGCAGGGCTCTCCTACCTTCCAACAGATCAACACCAGTGGTGTGTTAGTATGGGGATTTCCTGGTTAAAGCTGCTCACTGAAGAGTAACCACAAATCCTGTTACAGGATGGTGATTCAAACCTAAAATGCCAACAAAAGCAGTTTTGTATATGGCAATTTCAATCACCAAATGATTGGAAATGGCCCTAGTGAATCTTTATTGCATTTCACTGATATTTTTTGGGTTTTATTGTAGAAATAAGGTATACAGCTGCTGAGAGCAATTATGCAAACAAGAAAGAATCTTCTCAGCTATGCTCTTTAGACCCCTCTTACCAAGAATTAGCATATGTAATAACATTAATTAGAAAATGTCAGAATGTTTTAATGCTAACAAAGATGAAATCATATAACAGAATTACACTGTACTAGAAATAATTTAATAGACCATTTTCATTTTTGTTTGTGTGTCATTTTTCTGGTGATACTGGAAGGAAGGGAAATATCTGATCAGCATTTTCTCTTAGCTTGTTCTTCAAGACTGCACAACCATGAATATCTGACAAATTAACAGCTATACATATAGACAAAAACAGAAAAAACAATCAGTTTGAAGAATAGATTTTTTTCCAGACCCTTCTATTTCAAGTTTTAAACTATAATAAATCTGGGAAAAATCAATAAAATAGGAAAAAATGCAGCAAAACTCTTCTAGATTAATTTATCCTCTAATACATAAATGTACTAAAGTGCAAGTTCAGTTCAGTTCTGGGCTTCTCAGTTCAAGAGAGATGTTGAGGTGCTGGAAGGTGTCCAGAGAAGGGCAACAAGGCTGGTGAAGGGTGTGGAACACAAACCCTATGAGGAGAGGCTGAGGGAGCTGGGGTTGTTTAGCCTGGAGAAGAGGAGGCTAAGGAGTGNAACAATCCATGTGTATAATAACAAATTAGAAGAGTAAACTATTTACAATGTAAGAAGTAGTATTTATTTATGGAGAAGTGAAAAAAAAATCACTTAAGGTTTTGATCATATGAGGAAGATGTGATGGGGAATGATTTTTATAGAGTGAGAAAGGAAATTTCAGTGAGTTTGGTCCAGAAGCCTAGAATAGTTTGTTAATAGTTTGTGATACTCTGAGGTAGAAGAAAAATTATTTACAGAAAGATACTGCCTTTAACGACACAGAATACTCCTAGGTGGAAAAAGTAGATATATTTTTTTCCCAATCCAAAAGCAGTGAATTTGAAATTACATGGAAGATTAAAAACAGCTGGCCTGAATTTAACCAAGTTAAATTTGAAAACAAGTGTGGCTGATCAATATGAAGAAGAAAAGGCTATGCGACAGTAAGGTGATTGCTCCCTAACTTCTGCAGGACAGAAGACAGATACCTGCCAGCTCCTGCACTTTAAATTGCAAGACTCCATTGGAAATGTATTCAGAACATAATTAGTTATGTGAACACCTAAGCTTATTCTGAAGATTTTTATGCACCATCTTAATTTAATACAGCCTGTATAGTTGCTAATCCAGATACAAGAAAGTCGACTTTACACTTACATGCTTACTAAAATATGCATTTAAAAATCAAACGCATAGTGTTTCATTACACAAAGTGTAAATCTGGGTAAGTGATGTATGAATTCACTAATTGTCCCACATGTTCAGTCAGATGTCTTCTCATTGTATCATTCTGCTCTGTCACTTCACTGCAGAACCTAGAATGCTTTCGGCATTTGTAGCCAAAACGAAAACACTTAACATTGATATAATTGCCCTGTGGAAATCTAGTGGGTGGGAATCAAAACAAATGACTTGGATTGCAAAAAAGACTTAGCCTGGTACGTGCTGATCTGTGAAATTACTTTGTTAAAATTAGAATTTTTACACATCTTCATATTTCAAATAATTTTATAATACAGATTATTACATTTACAAATTTATGTTAATTGCTTATCATTTTATTTTAGGAATCCATCTCTTTTGTATGCCAAAAGCATCATGCAAATGTGAATTGGAATTAGTTTTGTTATGGAAAATATTGATCACAACACTATATTCTGTGCTTTCAGAAAGAAGCAGTGCAAAACCAATTTACTAAGCAGCACTTAGATTGTTTATACATTAATTTTTCTGTTAGCTGTAATGCACTGTAGCAAAGTCTGACAAGGCTCTGAATGACTATAACACAAATTCAAAATCACCTCCTGCCATTCAAATGGAAGGCTGCATAAAGGGAGCTTTGGATGCAATATGTAAATAATTTTAAAGAAATTGGATTGTGCTCTTTAAAATAAACCACTACAAGATGGAAACATGGTCTAAAATAGAGTGGAAAGCTCTTAAACACAGGTATCTCAAGAGACTATAAAGATTGACTAATGCATTTATATTCATATTGCTGCAACTGTAAAGAGAGTCAATGTAATAGGTGAAAAATGACACTATCAAGCAGAAAAAGAATCACCCCTCAATTCATAATGCCTGTTAGATTTTTCTCAGAGCAATGCAGAATATAGTGGGAAAGATTTTATGTCCTGTCCTGCCTCTATAGCTGTACTCATCTTTTCTTCAGTCAATTAATCTCTGTGTTAAAAGCAATATTTTGTTTCTCTCAATATTTTAATATTCCAGTACTTGCTTTATTTGTTAGCTCTGGAACTTCCACTGTTTTCCAGCTAACACTTCAACACAGTATGCTTACATACAGCTTTTCTTCAATTGCTTTATTTCACTATAATAGATTATTTCAATTAAATCTATTTTTTTTGTGTGTGTTTTTATCTCTCACGCACTTAGAGAAACAAAATGTAATTTGTGGTTTCATTTTCAGTATCTTCTGGTAATCTCTATCACCTTGATTGCTCCAGTAGCCTTCTAGAGCTTCTGGAAATAAACAGCAAGACACAACCTGTACTAATTTGACTTGTATTTTCTTAACCACAAATGAAAAAAATTACAACATACATTGAAGTCTGTTACTAGTACATTTTTCATCTTTGCTGCTGGCTATCACAATTGTCATCATCATCACCCATATGAAACTTGCTCTGAGGATGAAATACCTCAGGTAGAT
Source organism: Tricholaema leucomelas (assembly GCA_013400475.1). NCBI lineage: Eukaryota > Metazoa > Chordata > Aves > Piciformes > Lybiidae > Tricholaema lacrymosa > Tricholaema leucomelas. The sequence continues at coordinate 255,192 of WAAF01002193.1, forward strand.
ATGTTCCAGCATGCTTGGGGTCTTTATTCCCATTGCAGGTAATGATGTCAGTCACTGGCCCCTATAGACCTTTTCACCCATTAGGCTCAGGGTTCAGCTACTGAAACACACTTGGAATACACTTACGATGCTTTACATTTGCCAACACAAGAAAATAGTCTGCCAAGTCTGACACAAAACTAATGAGGAACCTTCCTCTTTCTAAAGATTAGTTCAGTTCAGTCACCTAAATATAGTCAGCAAGCACCACTTGTAATAAAATATTACAAAGAATATAGGAGAGAGCCAGTACGTGGCAGAGTGCCACCTGAAGATGAAGCAGGATAACTCAGTATATCTCCAATGGTATAAAGCACCTATTTAGTTTGAGGGCAGCTGAATCAAGCCAAGTTCTCCATTGCCTATAAGACTCTAAACAACTATCATACCTATAAAAAAACTATAGGTAACCTAAATCACACTGTGACTTATCCTTAGAATCATAGAATCAACCAGGTTGGAAGAGACCTCCAAGATCATCCAGTCCAACCTAGCACCCAGCCCTAGCCACTCAACTAGACCATGGCACTAAGTGCCTTATCCACTCTTTGTTTAAACACCTCCAGGTGCAGCCACCTCCCTGGGCAGCCCATTCCAATGGCAAATCACTCTCTCTGGCAAGAACTTCCTCCTAACATCCAACCTAGACCTTCCCTGGCACAACTTGAGACTGTGTCCCCTTGTTCTGTTGCTGGTTGCCTGGGAGAAGAGACTTACCCCCACCTGGCTACAGCCTCCCTTCAGGGAGTTGTAGACAGCAATGAGGTCCCCCCTGAGCCTCCTCTTCTCAAGGCTGAACAACCCCAGCTCCCTCAGCCTCTCCTCATAGGGCTGTGTTCCAGGCCCCTCACCAGCTTGTATATGTATCTGATCAATCTTTTCAATGGGACTGTGGTTGGACTCAGGATTGATAATCATTAAAAAAAGTCCTATGCCTGCCTCTAAATATGAAGACTTCATTTCCTATTAGTCTTCATGCTTTCACCCTCATATTAATAGAGTAATTAAGAATCCATTACACTTGGTTTTACTGCATAATTGTATAGCACAGAAAATATTTTGTTCCATCCTACTTTGGGAACTCCATATGAAGCAGAAGCAAAATTCTAAGTTGTTACAATCTACACATTCTTATCAACCAGTTTGCTACGTCCCCATCAATAGTTTAACCTCCTAGGTCATATCTAAATTCTCAGTAAGATCCTCACTATCAATTTTTTGTTGTTACTTTCTCATCTTACTTTTAATTAGTTTGGTTGTAGAGCTAAAAAATCTTTTGCTCATTCTGATAATTTTTATTTTGGCTCTGTACTTCATATTCTCAGCACCATTTGGAACTGCAACCAACTGAAAGCATTATATTTTTTGTTGGAACATACAGCAAATTAATTGAAGTTATTTGAAATGCAAAGACAAGTTTTCTCCTCTTTTGCTTGTGTGTGAGAACAAGAAAATAATCTAGTTAGTCCCATCACCTTTGAAGACATCATTTATAAATGCTATCTTTTGTATGGCTTTGGTTCTGTTCCACTCATGTTCTACATTGAGAACAAGATTTTTGTAACATATAAAGCTAAGACTTCAGTGTGTTTCTCATCACCTTAGTGGCTTTCCTAAATTATTCTACTGTGCATTTTTCTTTTATTATTTTTAATCTTTCTTCTTCTTTTTATTTTCTTTTTCTCTTTTCCTTTATTTCTTACTTATCCTTCTTTATAAAGGTGACGATTAATCTACCTTCTCAGCATGGTTATGCCGGACACCTACCTTCACTGATAACTCAAAAATAATTAGCTACAAGTTTTCACATGTGTTAAAAAAAAATGTTATAGATGCTTCATCCTAAGTTAATAGGACTTACAGGGAAAGATTTTGTGGTGGTTTGGGTGTCCCCCACACTTTAGAAATCACCCAGACCAGACTCAGACGGCTCTGGAAATATGAATGAAGCTCATATTTACAGCTAGCACAATATACAAGCAGATATTTACAGCATATACTGTTATAGACAGAAATAGACAAAGTAAAAGGTAATACAGAAACACAACAGCCCTCCCAGAAACCTTAGTCCCCAGGAGGGGCTCTCCACCACCACCCTCACCTTGCCCCTACCCCTCTCAACCTTACCGCAGTCCCAAGGAAGAACGGAGGCTCGGCCAGGGGGATTAAGAAGGTGAATCAGCCAAAAGCAAACGGAGGGTGAGGTTAGGAAGCAAGATGGAGTTGAGCCAGCAGCCCGAAATCCCCAGCAGTCAAAGAGCCAGAGCAAAACCCAGAGCCAAGAGAGCAAGAGACCTAATCTATGTTTTCCTTTTCTTTTTTACACATCTCAGCAAGACTATGAGCGAAGTAGACATCATCATTGTTTTCATTTCACAGCCTATGATCTAATTCTTCTCACCAAAACATTCTAGCTAGGCTCAAACTAGCACAGATTTGTACCATTAATTTGCTGGAGAATAAAACTATGTAGTTCCCACACTGAGACAACAGAGATCCCCAGAAAGCTCCAGGTCTGAAGAAAGGTTTAGAATGTTAAAAATAAAATAAAATAAACCAAGACAGACTAATTAATCCATTTCCCCCTTTTTTTGGCTATGTTTGATTTGTTTGAATTTGTTGTTGGGTTTGGTTTTGTTACCCAACATTTCCCAAAGTTTCTGTGTCTTCTGGAATCCAACATAACGTTGCAATCACATTGATTTACATGAGATGGTTTTAATTTTTTTTTCCCTAGAAAGCTGGCTGAAATAGAGTTGTATAAATTAGATTGTGAAAATTTCAGAAGGAGCTAAAATTAGATTTCACATGATCTGCTTTTAATCTAGATTTGCAGCTGAACAAGTTTGCATTGATATAGCACACATGAAAACACTGGAAATACATAAAAAACATTTTAATGCCATCCAATAGTTAATACTATGCTATCACAGTTGAAAAAATAAGTTTATTACAATTCCAACCTACAAAATGTCATTACTGGCCTGTTTGCTAGCTTCATCACTGAAGCAAAAACTTGGATTTGTTTTTGAAATCATTATGCCAGAAGTTTCTCTCCTTGTTCAAAGACACAAATGTAAGCCTTTACAGTGCACAAACACAATCCATTTATGCAGCTGAGAAAACTCCTGGTCCTATTTCTCTTACTTTAAAAAATAAGCCTATATACACTTGAGCACACAGATTTTACAGGAATGAAGGATTTCACTCACCAAACCAATTTTGTGTCCATGTGGCCTGTCCCTTATTACTTCTCTTGTAGCTTTTCTACAAAACCTAGGTTTTCTACATTACTTTGCACTTTTGGGAAAGAAGTAAATGCAAATAAAGGATAGTATTTTAATTAGTTCCCTTTGAATTGTAATGTAGCTGCCTTAATTGATTTCAAAGAGTCTGGTAAAAACACCAGGACTAAGAGGAATAGCATCCTTGTTTAATAAGAATCACTGATTCAAATTTCCACTGTGGCTGCCTTCATGGAGTCTCTCACATCAGCGCCTGGAGAATAGTTTCATTTAAAACCAAATCTAGTTACAGCAATGAACACTCTTTAGTGGAACTGTTCTTAAACAGGTTTCAATTTTGCTGCAAGGCTTAAATTTCAGACTTTAAGCTAAGTAACAAGATCTGATCTTTCTCTATAAGCAGAAATCTACTTTTTAACAAGTGTTCTTTTATTTGTGCCTTGGAGGTCGGCAAAATTTGATTTAATCTCTCTTTGATGAAAGCATGTCCCACAGTGATGGATTAAAGCTATGTCTTTGGCTTCTAAATTAATCCAAGGTTTTGTAACTTCAACCGTGTTTTCCACGGAGAACAAAACAGTTCCTGTAATAGCTTGGCAACAGGCTGTAAATATTGCATACATGGAGCCAAACTAATCCTCTGGAACTCAAAACTGTGGAGGTATTCTGATGTTTGTTTGATTTGAATTTTTCTTCTGTATTCTAGTAATTTATATATTTCATATATATATACACAGCCATTATCTGTGTTTGCTGATTGCAGTGCTTTCCACAGTGGATAACCTTAAAGTGTGAACTAGTGTACTGCAAGAGAAATCAGAGAGAATACCTTTTAAAACAGCATAGATCTGTGTGACCTATGTATGCTGTTACAGATCAAAAAAAAAAAAAAGAATCAGGGCTCTTATTTCAGAGATGCCTCTCCAAGCACCATCTCCCAAGTCTAAAAACTCTCAGGTTGTATATTGCATTTTCAGTGTTCATGCCAAGGCAGATGAAAACTTATGTCAATAAAATAGAAAGCAAGAGTGAATTCTTTTATCATTATTTTAACATACTCGTCTGAAGTTGGAGTTTGAGCATTTTGTGTAATTCCAGAGTTAAACCCAGCATCTCTCTCACCTTTTTCATTCCATCGAATGTGGGGGTGGAAAAGGGATCAATGTGCCTTACAGAGCTTGAAATAAATTCTGCTTTTTTGTTTACTTCCCTTTTTCTTCTTTTTTACTACTGAACTCATCAACGCACACTAATGAAATAAAGACACAATAACTCTCTATTATGGAAATAGAATTTGATAGATGTCATAGAATCAGCTCAAAGGGATGAGGAGTAGGTTGATAAAAATGCATGACAGGTTAGAGGTTCATGTTGTTTACCCTTTTCTGAACTTGTTTTTTGCCTTCAGCACTATAAGGCAGGCAAGAACGACAGAGGAAAACAAGGGACATGACAAATGTTACAAGTGAAAATTCTGTTCTTAAATTACAGTATAGTATCATCTATGGTAGGTTGTACTAAACAGCTTGCAGGCTGATCAAAATAGAGCAGAAGGCTATGTATGTATTTTGTGCGTGAATGCAGTGTCACAGCATAAGCTTTCTGAAGAGTGAGGTGCTCAGGTTGGCCAGTGCTGGGAATTCCAAGTGATACAGGTAGGATAAACAGAGCTACAACTGTCTCAGGAAAAGTAGCGTTTGTGTCTGTCACAGAATGATGACCCATGGTCAAAAAGTGATGGTTTTTCTTTTTCAGTAAAGAAATTTTTTCAATCCAAGAAATCATTGAGGAATGCTAGACTGAACAGAAATACTGCAAGGAATAATGTCCTGCTAAGAACAAAGAGAATGGATTTGCTCTCAAGACATAATCTTCCTCACCCACAAGTTCCTCGTATGCCTTGTTTACAGTCTGATCTTATTCTATTTTACTACTCTGTATTCCAAATAAAGTAAAGTTTTAGAGATAACTTGCCTCTAGAATAAGTTAATATGATAATTTGGAAATAAAAGCATAAGAATAACACTCAGCTAAATTTGAGGCTCTTCATAATGTGAAACCTTTTCAGGGGCTGTTCACATTTATCTATGATCATATGCTTTAGCTCAGTAGCAAATCAATTCTATTTCAGCTGAGTATTTACAGAACACTTCATCATGTTTGCTCTGCTGTATGAAAAGTATCTTGTACTTCCTCTGATGTTCAGAATAATTTCCAAATAACGAATTGGGAGAACAATAATTAAATATAAGTGGGAATCGTTACACAATAGTTTGAATGTTTACATTGGTTGGATGTTGGGAGGAAGTTCTTGCCAGAGAGAGTGATTTGCCATAGGAATGAGCTGCCCAGGGAGGTGGTGCAGTCACTGTCCCTGGGGGTGTTCAAGAAAAGCCTGGACGAGGCACTTAGTGCCATGGTCTAGATGACTGGATAGGGCTGGGTGCTAGGTTGGACTGGATGATCTTGGAGGTCTCTTCCAACCTGGTTGATTCTATGATTTTTATTAACAAGCAAATAAATGTACAGGTTTGCAAATATATTCATACACAAACTTTGAAGCCTGTCTGCCGATAAACGCAGTGTGTATGTAAGTGTGATCAAGAGAGTTATCTGACACATTGGGAGAAACAAGAAATGAAATGCCTGTGCTGTATGTACAATATAGTTGTTCTTCAGAATTACTTGCCAGTTTAAAACCTCAGCACTGCAAAAGCAGACCTTGGAAAATATATAATTTCAGGAAGTAACTCTGCAGCAAATTTCTAAGATAATATGTAAGTGCGATGGTTTGGGTGTTCCCTGCCCCCCCTACACTTTGGAAATCACCCAGGCTAGACTCAGCCAGCTCTGGAAATTGAATAAAGCTTATATTTACAGCTAGCACAATATACAGGCAGATATTTACAGTATATACAGTTACAGACAGAAATATACAAGGTAAAAGGGAATACAGAAACACAACAGCCCTCCCAGAAACCTGAGTCCCCAGGAGGGGCTCTCAACTGCCCCTTCACCTTCCCCCCTAACCCCTGTAAACCTTACCCCAGTCCCAAGGAAGAATGGAGGTTTGGACAGGGGGTTAGGAAGCAAAGTGGATTACTCAAAGAAATGGAGGGCGCAGTTAGGAGACAGAGATGCAGGTCAGAGCTCGCCAGCAGCAGAAGTACCTTATCTATATTTTGATTCTTGTTCTTATATATCTCCACAAGCCTATGAGCAAAGTAGACATCACCATTGTTTTCCTTTCACAGCCTGTAATCTAGTTCTTCTCACCAAAACATTCTAGCTAGCTTCAAACTAGCACAGTAAGCATATAGGACCTTCACCCGTAACAATTCTTCAGGCCTTGAAGAAATGTAACAGCTATCACAGCTACTGGTTTTAGCTAGAACACCACCAAAACAAATGTGCAGCTCCCTGGTCAGCACATGATTTCTAATTCTAAGATCACATTACAAAAAATAAACTCTCCTCCTGAAATTTTCTGCAACATCCAAATTAAAAGATTCTAAAAGCAGCCAATCATCACTTTCTTCTTTCAAGTAGTTATAATCACTAATTAAAAATCGCAGCTTTTATAATTCCAGAGAATCGAGGAACATGTTCCTGATGTTATGTTTTATTACAATCAATGCACACTGAGTTAAGTAGTTGATAACAGGAGAATAACAAAACAGTTTCAAAACATGCAGAGAATTACTTTACATTTCATGACATAGGTGTACTTTTGAGGGAAACAGGGAGGGGGGTGGGTTATCTTTTCTGTGGACCAAGCAAGTTCCTATCCTAGAGTGCTTTATCATGAAATGTTATGATGAATAGATTTTGACGAGGCATATTTAAAAGGATTTAGGCATACACAATTTGTAGGATGATGGATATACATTACTCTTGGACACTGAAGAGAAGCCATGTTTAGCCTCATGAGAAGCCATCACTCCTACACTGAGCTGTGTACTACAATTGAGGCCTTTGAAAGTTGGTTGGCTTTTTTGTTTGTTGGTTTGGTCTGGGTTTTAACACAGCAAATCACCAAACTGCCTAAATGAAAACAGCAGCAGTAGCTGTTACTGTAGTCTGGGTAACAAGATTTAAATCAATTTTAAATCAGAATTAAAAGCAGTTTTGCCACTAAGATGGGCATCATTCAGATGCCATGAACAGGACTGATTAGCGCAGGTTCTCAGGACAGTAATGAGCATTGTCCAATCCATGTGCAACAGGAAGAAATTGATCCCAATTTTTTAGTTTTGCCTGACTACTGGCTGTACTTAATGCTTGCATTTTCCTTCCCTTTTTTCTCAGGTCTTAGTACTGTTTCATTATTAAATAGTATCTCTTATAAAGCAATCAGTACAAAACCAGATACTTCCAGCTACTATAGTAACAGCTTCTAAAACAGCCTTCATCATTCACTTTTGCAGTATTTTTGTTTTAGCCTTTCACAAACTATTAGGTTGGAAGTACAGAAGTAATTGATTAAGTTGAACTCTGGCACCTATATAAGCTTTTTAACCCTGGCAGACAAGAACACAAAGATAAAAGCATCACAATTACACTGCATATCTAAAAAATGCTGTTATTTTAACCATACCCATTGAACTGAAATAAAAAGAGTGAAATTGCTAAAATATGATACTTCAAAGCAGAACATACATTCAACACTAATATTAGAGACAGTGGAAGAACAGTGAGATGACTGCTTTCCACCATCTCAATGGCTTTTGATACTTAAACCTAAGCTGAAGCATTTCAATCTTTTTCCATGTCTTAAAAGAGAAAGAATGATCTTGTTGTTCATTATATAAAGAAATAACAACAACAACAAAATCCAATTGTGTTCTGCAGTTAGCACAATGCTTGTCAAGGATACTAGAACTCTCTGCATTAATCACTGAAAAATATGCAATACTAATATAGATTACACAAAGCTATACTCAGCCTGTGAAGTGGTCATGAGCTATGCATTCCCAGCAGAAAATGCTGGATGTCAAGCACTGCAAGCACCAAAGATCCAGTGAAAGTGTCACAACAAGGAGAAGAGTCAGTTTTGGGAGCAGAATGAGAGACAAGGCTCTCCAAGGATGACAACCAGTAGGAGAAGAGACTGCCTCCATTAAACTTTCCAATTTATAGTGAGCATGATGTTTATGGTATAGAATACTCCTGTATCGTGGTAAGTCAGGAGCAGTAACACATGTTACTGTATTATAGAATTATCACAGATTATTTTCATAAGAAACTCAGTTTTGAAGAAAACCATTTTTACCATGTCGTTTTCAGGATGACGTTTGTCAAATATTGAAAGATTATCAAAACTGATTTTTTTTTCCAATAAAATCTATTTCTGATACAAATTCTAAGCCACAATTCATCTCTGATCTGACCAACAGGGTGTACATGGGTCATGACTTCTAAAAAGGGAAAAGCAAAAGATTCTACTGCATGACTCCCTGACTCCGCTAACCTCCATGGCAGAAGCTTGTACCCATATGTAGATTCCCCATCCATAACTGTAAAGACTGGAACACCCCAATTTAATTCTCTGCAAGCATAAGAAAGGGATTTAGATAGTGCAGATCTAAAGGTGTATGTCTAAGGAAAAAAAATATGCAGACATTTATAAGAATCTTAGAATGACCAAAAGTAAACAATAGCCTTATGAAAATCTACTCACATCAAAGACAGAAATAGTCTGAAAAGTAATTCTCAATATTAGCATTTTGTTTAGTACGTTTAATACCCACAACTTCAGCTCAACAGAAGACAAAGCTTCAGACCTAATAGAGGGAACAGTATTCACTTTTCAAGTAATTTGTAAAAGTTCTGTTAGACATTACATAGACACTTGAGACAGAAAAAAAAAATCATCCTGGATGGTCCTGTACTTTATATAACTGAAATGTTAGATTTCCACAACCTGGAGGATAACATGTAATTGCTATTTCTTGCTGAAAATAGTACTGTGAATGAATCAGCTCAAGGTCTGAGTGATTACATTCTCCCTAGGGTAGAAGAAACTGCACTGACACATTAAGGGAAAGCTTGCAGGTATTACATCTGTCTTTTCTGGTCTGCTACGTTTCAGATATAAAATTCATTCTGAACAAAACATGGAAAAAAAAAATACATCCTTTTGATTAGCTATTTATTCTCCTGAATTGATGCATCCCCACTAGCCATGGAATCATTGGTTAAATTAAATAAAAGCTACCAAGCAAAGAGGTGATTTTGTTACAAATACTTTAAAAGAGACCTCTTAAAACAAACAAAAAAAATGGAATTACTGACTGATTCCTGGAATGTGTTGAGGACAGTATCTTATTTTATAATTTAATTCTCAGGGTAATTATAAACTAACCTAAATCTATGTCCATATATTGTTTTAGAAGTGCAATCGGGATCGGCAAGAAAAGCCAGGAAGATTATATCTGTCCTTGTTTTACATACACTATATGATGACCTCTTATCTTTATGTTTTTCTTTATATATATATGATGGGCAGCTTCAAGACTCATATTTCATATTTATTTTATATATATGTAAAAAAGGATGTATATAATGTAACTCATATTTAAAGTGCCTATTTATTATCTTCTAATGGAATCAGCAAAAACAAAAATAAAAAGTAGGCAATTCAGACAAAGGCAAGTAGAGAATTTAAAGCTGAAGCCTTAACATGCTATTCCCAACTCTAGCATAGAGTGCATACCAATAAAAATTGTGGAAGGACAAAGACAAGTCAGGAGGAGAGGACGGATATCATTATGGTGGAAATAACTTCTGCAGCAGTGCAGAAGGAGTTGGCTGGGCAAGGAGCATTCAGGTTCTTGTTTGCCAGTTTAGCCTCTTTTATTCTATCTTCCCATCTTTTAATGTTTTTTTGGTGTTTCTTTCTTTTTTTTTTTTTTTTTAAAGAGTTACAACCCATGTAATAAAAATTGTAATACCTTTAAAGCAACAGTAATACACACACTTATCTATATATGTGTGTGTGTACCAAAGGCTTATATTTTAAAGAAAGCTGCAGGAGCCTGATGGAAGGCTGTTTACTGTAAAGTGTTCACACAAAATCTTGAGAAGCCATTAGCATTGGACAGGTATTTGAGTTATAGAACCAATCTGACCTTTTCAGAGATTTGCCAGTATTTACTGGCACTCCAAGTGACATTTATATTGTTAAATGAAAAGCTAAACGCCCGAAGCTGCCAATGGAGTAGTTACGAGGACAACACCTGATCATAGAATACTATAAATTACTTGGCCATAGCTGAACTGCAGAATTTAAGATCTCCCAATGATCACACTGAAAATCTGTTCAGTCTCCACAGTCAATTCGTAGACACTCTTTGCTAAAAACACTTGCATCAAACAAATTATAAAACCTAATTTGTTCAATATTATTTAATCTGCAATGATTCTTCTGCAAATTCTTAAAGAGAGAACCACCCATGGAACAAATACCAGTCAAGTCTGCAATCTTAAATGCATAAGATGGTCACATTGAATAATCTTAGTAATTTTTAGTTTAAAATTGTAGTTATTTATATTTTTACATTCTATTAACTAAATGTGATTAATACATTTTGCCCATTTATTATAAATGACTTGCTGAGATCTGCAAATTAACACTTTTTTAATGTCGTATTTATCATCTCAGCCTAGAGTTTTTAAAGACTATGATGCTTAAGTCCACAAGGATCTTGGCTACACATCTTGCGTATCTCAATGTGTGTGATCACTTTCAGCAAGCCCATGACTTGACAATGACTGGCATACGACTGCTTCAGACTTCTGTATGGCAGTACTTAAATAAAAGGCAAAGTTCCTCTCTTCCACAAGGCACTGATATTTTGGAAAGAACTTCCATTAAAAGTTTATCATCTCCATTTCACTATCTTCCAAATTAAAACATCTATGCTATTAAAATAAGAGGGAAACTAAACTATGATTTACATTCTGAAAAGCCTGACGATCGCTTGTGCCAAGAGCTAACATCTCTTCAAAATTTCCACAATACAGACAACTTCAGTGTCTTGTCTAATTTGTCTATCATCCCTTTTAAACTGAAGTCAGCCCAGAAACATTAATTTCTCTCACATATTGCATAATTACACATAACGAAGCTTTTAATCCACTAAGGATGTATTTATTTAATCATAGCTTAAAAAAAGAAAAGGAAAAAAAAAAAAGAAGAAGAAAAAGCTACTCCATTTGCTGCAGGACTAGAGTTTGAGGTTTGAAAATGATAGTAAAACAGAGGACAGATTTGTGTAATGGAAATATAATCCACGTTCAGAACAGATGCACTATACTTGCATAATCTGATGGATTCACACGATTTTTTAACTAGAGCATACATTTCTTTGATTGCAGCAAAATAATTCACTGCCCTAAGGAAAAGATGTTTCTCCTCTCAAAGCATAAAATAAAACATTTATTTCTAAGTTATCGTAGAACAACCCTAAGGTAAAGCAGCTTTTCACCAACTAAAACATATTTTCGATTAAATGTCTTTTCAAACTTTCATTTTCTTCATTTCTCTATTTTCTCAAGGATTCCAAGTAGTAATTACCCTCTAATCTAAGTAGGTGGGTCCTTGAATTCTGTTTTTAGTATGAATTCACTTCCCAAGTGAATGTCTGCTCCATGCAATTTCAAACCCACAATTCTTTAGATTCAAAAAGTTCACAGGCTGGAGCAATACAACTCCATAATTAAACAACAGCAGAAATTTTGCCAAGCACTGGCAAAGAGATCTATTAATAATGATGGTCCAAAAAGTTTGTCTGTTTTTTCTCAATTTAAAAAAAAAAACAAACCACTATTTTAATAAAAAATAGAGTATCTCCCTAAAAGGAAAATAAAACAAAATGTGCTGAACTGATGCTGACTTCAGCAACAGAAGCTACCTTGTGTAAATTTTGGATAAGCTCTTAATTCATTTCAACAAGTGAAAAGGCAGTGTTCCACCCACATTATCTGAGGCTTTCCCTCCCATTTTCCCCACATGCTAACATACTAAGATGAAATACAGTATTTGCCACATTAGACTTGGAAAGGAAAAGAAAGTTTTTTCATTGTCCCAGAAGATGAAAAAGAAATACACCTGATGAGGAGGCAATAAAAATGACAATGAATACTTATGCTTGATGCGCTCATCAAGGAATAATACTGAAAATAGACAAAATTCACTGTCTCAGTGATAATGAAAAATATGTTCATAGAGGCAATCTTGTGCATTAATGGCAGGTTAAACCTTTCTCATATGTAGGATTTTCACATAACCAAGTTAGCATCCATTCACTAACCCACAATGTTGATGTTGTTTTGCTTTGCTTCTCCTGCATCAAGTATGTGCAGTTCAAGAATCATGCAATGCCCACATAGCATTTGCCTTGTTGATTAAATAATATCCTATGATTACTAAATTGCTCAGATTTCTAGATACATCAGAAGGAAACCACAGGCAAGGCTGTTTACACTTACTTTCTCTGTAGGATCCTAAACAAAATCCTCTTCAACAAGAACAGTGGATTTTATAGACCCATCCTGACACAGCAAAGCCTAATGGCATCTCTAATAAACAATTTCCCTACTACACTGTATTTAAAAAATTAACAGAAACATAGAAGTAAAAGCAATTTACTGAAAAAAAAAATACACAGAAATAAAGCATTTTAAAGAATCAAAATGAGATTTCTTCCCATTGACTTCATCTAGCTAAGTGAGGAAGGCATTTGATACCTCAAGACTTTCTATGTACTCTGTCACCAGGTTCCTGCCCCCGTGCTCCAGAAGCTTTGGATAAGCTGCTTAACAGGATAGGCCATTGTTGAGTCTGAAGGATATGTTTCTTGAAAGTTAATCAGCTCTCATGGAGCTTTATTCACTCCAGGATCACATTCTGTAGCATTTGCCCAAACACAACAAGGCCAAAACCTGCTCTTCCAAAGTTTGGTTTTGAGATCCTCCTAAGTGTCACGTTCTCTTTTCTGAGTATTCTTAACTCCACTGTCCTGTGCTTGCTGAAGATGAGACAGCCCCTGACTTTCACAGCCCTGACAAGCTCTGTGAAGCATGAACCTAATTGGAGCACCTCTCTTCATCACCCTCTCAGACAAGAGCTGGGACACAATAGGGGACGAGTTTCAGACGTTTTTGTCTTTTCCTACTTTTTCCTAGGCATCTACTTAGACCTAGCAGGATAAACAAGACTCTTGCTCTGAAACAGCATCTAAGTTGTCATGGCTTTTCAGAGCTGAAGGTTGCAGAATTGCAGAGGTTTCTTCATATTCCATTTGTGCCTATTACAAGAAAGGGATGCTCAAATGTTTCTGAAATTGCATCAATATCCTCTGAGATTCCTCAAAGCATAAAAAAGGCATCAAGACAGCACAGTATCCATTACTGAATTAATTTCTTCTCAAAAATGCCAACAATTCCCTTCCCTCCAAACACTTCGAGTTTTAAATGAGTATTTTTTCTCCCTTTAATTCGGGATAATCCAAGCTTAAGACTTGCCCAAAAGTAAGTTCTGATTTAAATATACCAACTTTCAGTACAACTTAAAAAAAATATTTGTAAGATGTTAAAAATGTGCTAAATCTCAACAATAACTTTTAAGAATGGAAATAGTAAGAAAATAAAAAATTCCAAGTACAACAGGGCCTTTCATATACTAAATAATATCATATGATTTATAAGCCAGAAGTAAAAAGAATGGGCAGCCCACAAAGTGAGAGGCTTCCATACTGCTGGAAAAAACACCAACTAAACCAAAACAGATCTCCTTGCCAATACTTGTGATGTAGAAAAGCAGCTTTATACGAAGAAAAGCACACACATTTTCAAACTGCTCAAGAATGAAAGAAGAGGAATTGAATTCTGCCACTGTATTTATGCTGTAAACATAGTGCAAGGACATTTGAAGGGATTGCCATATGGAATGCCTGAGTGAAATGATGACAAGGTCTGCTCCTTGAAAACAAAGCTATGCTCAATTGCAATTGTCATGTTTCCACTAGTTTGTCTTACATACTAAAACATTTATGTTATGTTAAAACGCTGCTAACGTTGCCCTAAACTAAGGGAAAGCTTCGATAGAGCCACTTTTAAAATCCCTGTGTGGGTACCTGGCAGCAAAGTAGGCCTGTTTCTTCCTCACTAGACTGAGTGAAGGCTTTTGCACAGTCTATGTCCTAATGCCTTCTAGCATGATGAGAGTGTCCAGTTGCTTCTTTGTGACAAGGACAACAAATCTGTGCTCTGACAACAGCCTTTTGCAATACCTGAGAAACTCAGAAGGCATCCTGCTAGCTACATTGGGAAGAAATATTTCAGCTAGCAACTAAGTTGCGGCTGGACAGCAGCCAGGAAGAAAGGGACCTGGGGGTACTGGTGGATAGTAGGCTGAAGACTGTGGATATTTCCTCCCTGGAAGCATTTAAGGCCAGGCTGGATGAGGCCTTGAGCAACCTGCTCTAGTGGGAGGTGTCCCTGCCTGTGGCGGGGGTTGGAGCTGGATGATCCTTGAGGTCCCTTCCAACCTAAACCATTCTGTGATTCTATAAGATGAGCCAGCAGTGCGCCCAGGTGGCCAAGACAGCCAATGGCATCCCAGCCTGTATCAGGAACAGTGTGGCCAGCAGGATGAGGAAGGTTATTCTGCCCCTGTACTCAGCACTGGTCAGGCCGCACCTTGAGTACTGTGTCCAGTTCTGGGCTCCTCAATTCAAGAGAGATGTTCAGGTGCTGGAAGATGTCCAGAGAGGGTGACAAGGCTGGTGAAAGGTCTGGAACACAAATCCTATGAGGAGAGGCTGAGAGAGCTGGGGTTGTTTAGCCTAGAGAAGAGGAGGCTCAGGGGTGACCTCATTGCTGTCTATAACTACCTGAAGGGAGGCTGTATCCAGGTGGGGTCGGTCTCTTCTCCCAGGCAACCAGCAATAGAATAAGGAGACACAGTCTCAAGTTGTACTGGGGGAAGTATAGGCTGGATGTTAGGAGGAAGTTCTTCACAGAGAGAGTGATTGGCATTGGAATGGGCTGCCCAGGGAGCTGGTGGAGTCACCGTCCCTGGAGATGTTCAAGAAAAGACTGAATGAGGCACTTAGTGCCATGGTCTGGTTGACTGGATAGGGCTGGGTACTAGGTTGGACTGGATGGTCTTGGAGGTCTCTTCCAACCTGGTTGATTCTATGATTTTAAGTTCATCAGAGCATCCAAAAGTGTGCAACCTTTTATAAGATGGATAGGGTAGCTTAATACCACAGCAATCAGAAGTGCCCACACTTTTAATGACAGCTAAAAGTTACAAAGGCTTTCTGAGACAATGGGCAACATTGCTGAAATACGTACTTCCCCCCTCCTCAAAAAAGCTGTTAGAGGAACTTTTTTCCTGCCTGCAAATAAATACCTCATTCAGGAACTACCATAAAGTTTTTGACTGTTTGTGGATTTTTGTAGGCTTGTTTTCTATTAGTTTGTTTTTATACAAACACACTCTCTTACTACTGTAATAGGTTAGATTTAACCATAAATATAAAAACAATCTAAATCTCAGTGATCTGCCCTTCTATCTCATTCTATTTTTGTAAGTACCAGAAACATACATTTATTTTTCTCCGTATCTATTGAATATATTCATGAAGAGATTCTTATTTTCAAGAATCTAATTCAGTCTTTCAACCCCCATGAAATTTTGTCTCCTCCAAACTTTTTCAAACCTTCTTCCAAATAACACATGGCTTCCCTTCCACATAATTCTACTTTCCTGTCTTAATCTACATCCATGAAACAACTCTCCACTTCTTATGCAGCAAATATAAGATGATGTCCCTGAAGAAAGCATAATTTGCCAGCCAGAATCATTCCTATTGAGGTTACTTTGTTATTATAAAAGGTCACAACATTCCAACCTGAATATATTTGAAAAAGAGAAAAGCAGAAGCAACTCTGCTGATCTGTTACCCACTAGCCCAGTTCTGATAATGACCTCATTTCATTCAACAGCAAATTCAAATTAGTGTTTACCTGTAATGAATTTTCAGAATAAAGATTAAGACCAAATGTTTCCAGCAGCCCAGTGATGCTGACAGTGGTATGGGACTTCATATAGGTGACTGGTGCACTGATGTGCTTAAAAGTGCTTCATAAAATGCTTTCAAGTCCAGAAGTCACAGCATCTTTCATTACAGGGTGATAATCTATCTGTGCCTACATACGAATGTGAAGATTATCCAGGAGCGCATGCAAGAACCAAAACTAAGGTCATTTTGAGGATGAAAGGTTTTCCTTTAACACCTAAACTGTGCTGGAAGCCAGTAAACCAGAAGTTTCCTAAACATTCCTGTTGATTAAAAAGCCAGTAGACTGATCTTTAATTAAAAAGAAGAATCTGAGAAGTTGAAAATTACAATGGCACAGAAATATATGCACACATCAGGACTGGCGTGATTTTTAATTATCAGAAAGTGAGGCTTCAAACAGACAGACACCAACAATATCAATTACAGAGACCATTCAGTGAAGGACAAAAAAAAATTCTACCCAAGGCATATTATCCCATCTCTTTCAGTGGTGCATTTTCACTAACAAAAATATGAGGACTGTAAATGAATAAATGCTCACGAGGCTTTGGCTCGATATTGAGATAACTGAACAGAATGTGGAAACCAACAGGGCATGAGATTAAAAATTGGTGGATGTGACAGACAACCACTTGAGAATCTGACCAACGTTAAGGCTCAGGCTGTGAAGGATGGTTGGATGTCACACTTAGTAAAAGGAAAGTTACATGTGAAGCAGCTGGACTTCACACTTGATGGGAGAAACGAGGACCCTTTGAAAGTATGGTTTTCCAAGGCCAAGAGTATGTAAGCAACCACATCAGCAGTGATATGTAAAGCCAAGGCTACCTCCGTAAGAGTATCAAAACATCAAATGTGAGCTTGGATGTAGCAAAACTGGGACCATTGGGAAAAAAGCAATTATATCAGGTTGAGTAACAGGAGACAGAGATGGGGAAAAGGAGGTATAAAGAAAGGAAGATGGGTTAAGAAACAGGAAAAAAGGACAATAA
Organism: Tricholaema leucomelas; assembly: GCA_013400475.1. NCBI lineage: Eukaryota > Metazoa > Chordata > Aves > Piciformes > Lybiidae > Tricholaema lacrymosa > Tricholaema leucomelas. The sequence goes on from WAAF01002193.1 coordinate 272,562, forward strand.
AGTGTGCAATCAGCCCTGGGGGAAAAGGGTCCGGGAGGTAACTGCCAATTTTTGCTTACCCACTGCAACCAGAATCAGAGCAACAAACCAAACCCACTTTAATGTGCATATTACATCTACTGGTCTGGAAGAAGGAAGATGGAGAAAAAGAGGAGACACCAGGGTTTCCTTTGCTCATGATGGAATCCCTGGAAGTCACAGCAACAGTGGACAAGAGAAGGGCAACTGATACCATCATCTCTGGACCTGAGTAAGGTGTTTGACTCTGTCCCATATGACATCCTGGTCACCAAACTGGACAACCATGGAATTGATGGGTGGAGCACTGCTGGATAAGGAATTGGCTGGATGGTCCCACACAGAGAGTGGTGATCAATGGCATAGTGTCCACCTGGAAAGCAGTGACAAGTGGCGTCCCTCAGGGGTCAGTGCTGGGACCAGTGCTGTTGAACATCTTTGTCAGTGATACGGGCAGAGGAATTGAGTGTGCCCGCAGCCAGACTGCAGATGGCACCAAGCTGTGTGGCACAGTTGACTTGCTAGAGAGCAGGTATGCCATCCAGAGGGACCTGGACAGGCTGGAGAGGTGGGCCCAGGCCAACCTCATGACATTTAACAAGGCCAAGTGTAAGGTCCTGCATCTGGGTCAGCGCAATCTCAAGCACAACTCCAGGCTGGGTGGCAAATGGCTGAGAGCAACCCTGAGGAAAAGGATCTGGGGGTCTGGATTGATGAAAAGCTCAACATGAGCCTGCAGTGTGCACATGCAGCCGAGACAGCAACTGTGTCCTGGACTGCATCAAGAGAAGTGTGGCCAGCAGGAAAAGGGAGGGGATTCTGCCCCTTGGCTCTGCTCTCCTCAGACCCCACCTGGAGTCCTGTGTGCAGTTCTGGAGCCCCCAACACATTAAGGACATCAAACTGTTAGAGCAAGTCCAGAGGAGGGCCATGAAGATGATCAGAGGGCTGGAGCACCTCTGCTACAAGGACAGGCTACAACAGTTGGGGCTCTTCAGCCTGAAGAAGAAAAGGCTTCGAGGAGACCTTATGGTATCTTTTCAGTATCTGAAGGGGGCCTACAGGAAGGCTGAGGAGGGACTATTTACAAGGTCTAGTAATGACAGGATGAGGGGGAATGGGTTTAAATTTTAAGAGGTGAGATTCAAACTAGATGTTAGGAAAGGGTTCTTTACAGTGAGGGTGATGAGACACTGGAACAGGCTGCACAGAGAGGTTGTGGATACTTCCTCCCTGGAGATGTTGAAGGCCAGGCTGGATGAGGCCCTGAGCGACCTGTTCTAGTGGGAGGTGTCCCTGCCATGGCAGGCAGTTGGAACTGGATGATCCTTGAGGTCCCTTCCAACATAAACCATTCTATGATTCTCTGATTATATGAAATTGAGCATCCTGGTCACAGAATGTAGGTGCACATTCCAGCCCAATGGTGCTGACATCCACCATCCACTTCCTAATAGAGAGTACTGAATTAATAAAAAGCGAAAGGAATAAATGCATTTATTAATTTTTTTATATATATATATATATATGCACACACACATATTTTTTAAAAAGTCTCAGTTGGGTTTGGGGTTTTGACTGTGTAAGATACTCAGTGGAACTATTTCTTACAAGATAAGCATAACTACTTAATGTGTATTTTTAGATGTCTGCTCCAATGAACTGAGAATGGCCACAGTGTAAGTGTAGCTCAAGTATGTGAGTTAGCAACCCCAAAATACTTTTACAGGCAATGGAGAATGGCATATTTTAGTTTATGATTCATGTGACCTATTTTGATATCTACATTCTGCAAGGTGAATCTCAACTAGGCATTTTCAGTTTCTCTTTATTACCTAGAAAGGCAATCTAAAGTGATTACTTCAGAAGCAGAGATTTACTACACTTCAACTCTCTGTTTGGTCAGATGAATCACACCTTCAGTGTCCTTATTTCTCACAAAAATCCCTCAGATGAATGAGTTGCACAAATAACTTAGAGCTCTCCATTTGCTCTTCTCATTCCCTTACACCCTGCCTTCTCTCACAATCCTGTCAAACAGTTATTTTTTTCCCCTTTATTTTATAAGAATGCCCCAGGCAGCTGCAAATTCAAATGCTTCAGCTGTAAATGCATCAACAACTTAAAATTACAGATAAACTTCTTTCCACTGCTTCTCCTTCTTATAATGAAGAAGAGCTAACCAGTTGCCTTAGCCATCAAACATGTCAGTGTGTCTCAGAGAGAGATAATCATACAGGTAGGTCAATTATGACTTTAAAGGCAATTATTCAACAACTTTGACTCCAGTACTTAGTGATACAGGGAGATGTATTTATGTCTCTCAATAAAACAATAATGACCTAGTTGCACCAGTGCAAGTAAAGTTATAAATTAATTCACACCCCTGAGATTACATGCAGGGTTGTACAGAGACTGAAAAGCACCCAGGAAACGATTTGCTCATCACCAGCTGTAGTTCCTGTCTGCCTTGTCTCCAGAACCTTACTCACCACCTGCACTGTACGGTTCCTAACCAGGTTTATGATGCTGACTACAGTATCAATGTCTCTGAACCTGTACAATGATCCACAAATGTGAAGACAAAATGCCCTAACTATTGTTTTCTAGGATAAAGCTTTTGTTCATGTGAGTCTAAAGAAATCCTAGTCTGTGCTTCCCCTAGGAAAGAACAGCTACTGTCCCAACTTAACTGCATTTCCATTTGTAAGGACTTTATAATGACACAAAACCAGCACGATCTAAGTGAGTTTAAGTGATACACTCAGAAAAGTTCTACCTACACTTGTGATTGATAACTAAGTTCAGAAACCTGGTAATCCAGGTATATGGCTCCTCTAGGTACTAGGATAAGAAAGCATGTGTATTTACAACTCCATAATAATTACTTTCAAAACTAGAACTACATTAGTAAAAAGATTATATGTATCTTTTGAAAATGTTCTTCACATATGACAATTTGCTACTTTTGTCTTCTTAATACTTAAAATAAAGGATTTAAAAGGTAGATTATACACATGTACATAGTTAGTGGCTATACATAAGTAACATTCTTTAATAAATAACAATGCATATGTTTTATAGAGTAACAAAAAAAACCCTACCAAGACATAACATTTCAAGAAGGAACAGAGAAGAGTTTTTACATATTACAAGGACAAGCAATAACTGTAACGACCTTCCCAAATCGATTTGTTGCCAGACACGGACTATTTGCAAGACAATAAATATTTATTGCTGTCCCTGAAATAAATATGCACTGCTATTGCTAACAAGAGGGTTAATTGAGAGAAAATAACACATTGATCTTAGCTCCTGTGAGAGACCAGTGACTTTATTGTCTCAAAACCATGTGTGACATACCTGATTTGAATAGACAGGGCCATGGCTTGGGTGGACCTTAACAGTTCTCAAGGATTGCTGCTGGTCTGGCAGAATGGCTTAACCGAGAAGAGAGCATTTCTGCAGAGAAGAGGAATTCCCTCTTCCCTCAGTTTAAAACCACTGCAACAGCTGCACAGAAAGGCCAGTGGCAGACTTTACCCTGGGGTGCTCACTTCTATGCACACCAATGATTTAGAGAGACCATTTCCTCCACACACTCCCACCGAAAGTGTATAAAAGGACTGCAGGTTCTGAGGTCCGTGTGTTGCATCTACCACGAAAGACCCTGCTGGGATATTCTTCCTATTTTCTCCCTACTCTCTTAGTTACCCAGAGGTGGCTCTAATAAACCCAAATCATCAGCCATTTGGTGTTGGTTTGCTTTAATTTTCTCCAAGGGAATTTTTTAATCTCATCACAATCTCCCCTGCTCAGGCTACCAGGTTGTCACGGTAGGCCTGATAGGCACAAAATAGGTGTATAAACGTCCTGGCTTGCACAGGCATGGTTTTCTGATCTCCCTCCTTCTGTTTTAGGGAGGGAAAGAGGACAAAGAATCTGGAGCCATTGAGTCTCAGGACTCTGGCTTGCCCAGCCTCGTTTTGCTCCTGTTTGCATCCTGCGGCAAACAAGGTACCGATACTTGATTTGTGCCTGCCTTGTGCAAGGCCTATGCTTTTCCCAAACTTGGCTGAAGCAAGCCTATGGCTTCACCTAATGTGCTCAGGCTTGGCTAAGTGCCATTCTGATTGACTATTCTGTGTCCAAAAGCCCATTAGTCTCAGCTACATTGATAAAAGGAGATATGCAGGTAAACCCAACATGTGCTCGTGTCTGCTATCGTTGCTTACTGCCTTATTGTTTGCCTCAGAGTCGGGAGGACACACAGAGAAGGTATCTCCAATGGCCACCAGAGGTGACCAGAACAGCCCAGACAATGCATAAACTGAGTGTATAAATGGTAGAGGATGTTGTGTGCTCGTTGCAGGAGTTGGGAGAGCGCAGACTCCCCTCATGCCCAGCGCCGCTTGCTTCCATTTTAACAAATACATTTGATGTAGTCTTTGGTACTGATTGGCTTGTGCCTAAGATTATTTATAACAGACAAGCCAGCTATTAAGTCAATCAGCAAACCAGTTTCAGGGCTGAAACTACCTTAATTAAAACTCTGTTCCAACATCAGTTTTCAAGAAGACAATCATTGCATTTGACTATCCTGAAGCTTCCTCTCTTATTACTTGCTGGATTAAAAGCTTATCACCACCACAAACACACAGATCTGGTGAGAAGCAAACACCCCAGGGCAAGCAGGGCACCCTAATACCCCAATCAGTCCTTCTTTCAGAATATACTGCTCTCTTCATTGTGCTGTGCTCCACTGGCTCGGATAGATGCATGAATACACACACATATTGTTTGTATACTTAAGAGTTTTTATTCTGGTTAGGCACAGAACTAACAAACTGAAAAGCTAAATCTAATTAGGAAACAGAAATTAAGTATTCTTCCTCCCAAGTCCCTTGATAGGTCTGATTTAATAGTTATTCTAAGAACATGCCACACAAGGGATTGAGTTGCCACTACTTATCATTGCTATTAATTGCATGTTGACCAAACCTACATTTAGCAGAAGACTGCAGCAATCAACGGCAGCTGCAACACTACACTCTCTGATGAAAAGTAAGCTAAGGACTATGGATACATAAAGGACTTAAGGGTGTGCTGTGAAGAGCACAGATATGTAATCTACCAAGTAGGTTATCCAGGTTTAAGTTTGAATTTCTCTCTAAAGGATTTGTTATTCATCCATTGAAGATTTAATGTATCTTTTATCAGCCTTATGGAGCAGGGATTGCAAAGCTCCGTTCCAGAGTTCTCATGTGAATGTTGCAATTATAAAATATAAACTACAGTTGTGTTTCTTCTTTCTTACACCCATTATTGCCTGCTGAAATTGTAGCATTGCACAGTGGAAAAGCTTCAGCGTGAGCAGAATGTATCTCCATCTCAAATGGCCACAAAGAGGCCATAAAATCAAGTTCCTGGGAAGTGAGAAGTTTAAGTTTTGACACCCTTAAGCAGATGAAGAAACAGAATCTGAATTTCTCATTACAGTGGGTTAACCTCTAGCAGGCACAACTCCTCGCTCACTTCTTCCACCCCTAGTGGATGGGGTAAGAGGAAAAGGAAAGCAAGGAAACTCGAGGGTCAACATAAACATTGCTTAATAAGTGAAGGAAGAGTGGAAGAAGAGAGAAATAAAACAGAATAAATGATGCTAAGGCAATCACCATGTCCCACAGGCAAACCAATACCCAGCCAGCTCCTGAGTGAATCATGGCCAATGTCCCTTAACTCCACTCACCCTATTTTATTGATGAGCACAACATTACATGGTATGGAATGGAATATCTTTCTGGTTAATTCAGGTCTTCTGCCTGGCTGTGTTCTCTCCCAAACTCCTGAGCAAATCCCAGTCTGTCCGCTGGGGAACAGAGTGAGAAACAGAGATCAACCACTAAGACACTGCACAGTGGTGAGAAAAAAGAGATGGTCTTCATGCTGTGCACACTGTACAGCAAAAGCTGCATCATTCATGTCATCAACACTGATTTAGTCACAAATCTAAAACATAGAAGCATATGAGAACCTACAGAGAAAATTAACTCCATTCCAGTCAGATTCAATACACCCAGTTATGGAGTTTTTAAAAGATCAGACAGTAGGCACCAACGTAGGATGAAGAAAGCAAAACTACTTGTGACAAGGCTGTACAGGTCTAACTAACATCCCCAGAGGATTTGGAGGCAAAAGAGATGAGCAAGCACCAAGAGAGAAAACCTGCAGTCTTGCAAGTCACTGTATTTTAGATATCCTTATTATTTTTGGGTAGATCTTTCATTCTGCTAGCACCCTTGTATGTAAGACAACTACTACCTATCACGTATGTGTGAAAATTGCGAACTGGAACAACCTTTTCAGCTCACTATGCAGAAAAATCTAGCACAGTGTCAGTGACTATATGTAAGAAAATTCTGAAACCTCTCTCTGAATGTCTTCTGTGGTTTATCACAGCCTTTGCAAGAGTTGTGCTTGGAGAAGTCATGACAACTGAAGTAACAGACAAAACTAATCCTATGGGCTATGTAGCTCTGTATTTATGTATCATAATTTGTGGGTGAGGAATATGTTTGGTAAGTACCGAAGTGCACTGTATCAGAACAGGGTATGATATGCACCAGAGTCAGTATTCTGGCTGCAACCAGTGTCTTGCAAGTGAAAGATTACTAAGTATGGTTTTACAAGTTGCTTTGGGGAGAATTACCTATCTACCTTTTCAAAGGAAGATTCACATGTATTAAGTATATCAAAGTATTTCAGTAAAAAACAAAGATAGGTGAGGGACAGACACTCCATACAGTAAAATACATGTATTGAAGACAGACTGAATGACTTGCCCAAGGTGGCATTGGAAGCTTGTGCTAACTGAATCCAGACTGGGCTCTAATGCTTTTGATTCTACCTTGTGAGTCTGCTTGCAAATTCTTTGAGAGACAGGATGACTTCCTTGGAGACCCAGCCTACCTTCTGCCTATCCAGACTGCCAGAGCTGACCAGCTGCAAGAATGAGTACACCTCCTGGGAGACAGAGTGCTTGAGGGACTTGTACTTCCTCCAGCTCACTGAGAGTTGGAATTAATGTGAATTAATGTGGAATAAGGATGCAATCTGTTGGTTACTGTGTGCACATAATTCTCACAAGCAAGAGTACACATTTCCTAAACTTAAACAAAGACTTGATAACTTCCTGGATATTACTCTCTCACAACTTTACCTGATTATAAGAATAATAATTATATGTTTATATTAAGATATATATGACATAGATTTTTATCACAGAAACATTACATTCATAATTTCATAGTTTAGTATATAAAGCATTTTAAACAGTCATAAGTGCCACAGTTTTTATTGTTAACCATTTGAATTCTGGGTATATCTAAAGTTTAAATGTGCAAGGATTAAAAATCTCAAGTAAAAAACAAATCCTCTATTTTATAATCCATGCTTCAGCTACAAAACCTCTTCATTGCACTAAATAACTTCCCAACGTTCAGAAGAATCATAGAATGGTTTGAGTCAAAAGTGACCTTAGTCACAGATATATTTAAGGCACCCACAGTTTCAATATGAGGTATTTCCTGGCAAACCTGCTTTTAATTCAATCTCCCTTACTTGAATAATTCTCTATGTTAACTATGTATCAATGATCACAACAGTAGGAATTTGGACTTGTCTGAAAAATAACTACATGGTACATCACTCAGCACAGGCAGGACATGGACCTGATGAAGAGGAGGGCCAGATGATATTCTTCCAGCTTCCTTGATTCCATGTGCCGGAACACCTTCTGCTAGATCAGGTTACTCAAAGCTCCATCCAACCTGGCCACTTCCAGAGGGGAGAACACACAATATCTCTGGGCAATCTCTTCCAGTGCCTCACCACCCTCACAGCAGAATCTCTTCATAACATTTAATCTAAATTTACCATCTTTACCCCTTGCCCTACCACTACACTCCCCATTTTTTCCTGTACTATGACCATCAAGCTGATTCCTTATCCAATACCAAGTGGTCCATAGTCAAACCCATGTCTCTCCAATTTAGAGACAAGGATGTAATGCAGAACAGTGTAAAATGCTTTGCACAAGTCCAGGTAGACCTCAGTTGGCCTTTCTTTATACAGCAATGATGTAACTCATTCATCAGGCATGAATTGCCCTTAGTGAAGCCTTGCTGGCTGTCACCAATCACTTCAATACATAGAAATGTAATAGTTTTGGTGCACAACCATGAGCAAATCTTATTTTCAAAACATGCTTGATGAGTTATCAACATATGTGAAAGAAGATGTAATGGCTGGATATTAGAGAATTTTGATGCTCTTTTTATACTTAAACACTGAATATATTTTAAAATAAATCCATTCTTTATTAAATCAGCAATCAAAAAATACAGAGAAGACAGTACTGATGACTGTATATCAGGCTGTTTTCTGCAAGCAGATAGACTTGAAGTACTACTTGCTTAGCTAACAGATATTATTTCTAAGGCAAGAGAATAAAAAAAGATAAAATAAAACTAAACAGAAGCAGCCTTGAGCATGAAAACAGGACAACTAAAGGAGAAAATAATCCTTTCAAATTGATTGGTAGGCTTACAAAAGGTGTTCTGGGACATCCGCACATGAGCTCCTGAATGGAGGCTGACAGGAGTCAAAGCATTTATGGAAAAAAATAACCTTTAATTGATACTCAAAATCAAAGGCAGTTCTAATTGCCTCAAGAAAAATACAGCCATATCTGAAATAAAATGAAGAGACCAAGGCAGGCTTCATATAAGAAAACCAGTTCAACTGCAGCACCTCTGCCACTTCACTGTCACTTGTCTTAGCCATTACAGCACAGAAAACTCCACATGCTCTCTGCTGCACACTCACAATCTAGAACACTAGAAAATTCGTGAGCAGCTACAGAGTGTGTGAACAAGAGACCAGAGGGGGAAAAAAAAAAACCAAACAATGAAAATACAGAGCCAGCAGACAACGAAGTAACAAACAAAAACCAACAAACAAACCCAGCGCTGTTTCCATCACAAATCATTGCTATTCCACAACACCACCAAGATTGCTATGATTTAAGCAAACAGGTGGCTACCACCACAGGATCCCCCTGCAGAAAGCTATGAAGGATCTCATCCTTTCTGAAACACTGTAGCTTCAATCTGTGACTATATTCATCTGTGCAATTTCATTAAGAGAAGGAAATCAGTCATCCTCATATCAACAATATGGCTGTATGGAAACATGCTGCAATACTTTTATCACTATTCAGTAAAATTCATGCCATCAATATGTAAAATCCAACGTTAATTACATGTCTGAATAGTAAATATCTACATATTTCTTATTTAACAACATATTCTCTAAGTTGAACTATCAGATGTAGTCAATTATAGACAGCACTCAGGTTGCACTTCTCAGATAATAAATGTCTCATATACTCAGGTTCAGTTTTAGTCTGCATTTGACATTCATTTCTCTTGAAAAACAACAGCTGAAATCACAGTTTACGTTAAATTTATTTTGCACAGATTGTTTTTCTACTACTTTTATCTAAAATCTACAGATTCTCATGCCTCTTCCTACAGCACAACAAGCCTTTTCCTTCTCTCCTTTACTTCCTCCTTCTGTCTTGCAGCCTGTTAAATCTGTTGGCTTTTAACACTGCTCAGTAAAATCCTCAAACTGCATAAGAAGAAAATATTGAATTTCAATGACAATTTTGGTATGTTTTTACTTGGGATTTATTGTCTCATTCTGTACAACAATCTCCATTGACTGAAAACAAATCAAGTGTACAAAAACTCCCTAACTGATTACAATCTAGTATTTATAAAAAACCAAAACCACTCTACAATCATAAGCCAGTATAATAACTCTTAATTAAGGAAGGGGTTTCACAGCTTTATTGCACAGTACATGAGTAGCTGCATCAGTATGTCACCACTAGCCAAAAGGCAAAGCTGCACTGGAAACTGATCCCAGTAAGATCATTGTCCTTAGCTCCTAATACTTTAACCACTTTTCTCTCTGTAGTAACTTGTCCTTGCATTTTTACATATTGTTACACCTATAAACTTTGGCACCATTAAATCAGCCTTTGTTTTCTGCCAAGCTTTTATATTTTATCCATCTATGGCATTAATTTATCAAACCTTTGAAATAGAGAATTTCTACCCACACTGTGATTCTGATTTTATTCTGGCAGGAATTTCATAAATGGCTACAAAACTCTGCCCAAGACAAAATTAACAGAATAGTAATAAGATTTGAGTAAGCTTGGGCTTGTTCTATACTTGAGTCATCCAAACATAGCAGGCTTTTTTTTGTTATTATTGTAGTAGTCTGACACTAAGCTTTGTAGGAATTATTCCAAATATATTAGTGTTCTGGTTTTAATATGGAGAAAGACAAATTATTTTAATAAACTGCTATTATGGTTAGTAGCAAAACAGCTCAATAGCACTAATTAAGCTATTTGTCAGATCCTCTGTTTCAACTGTATTATATACATGGGCATTTTGTGGTTGGTATTTTTGGTGGTTTGTTTTGGTTTTTTTTTTCTTCCCTGAACCATTAGGAATACAGAAACAAATCAGGTAATGCTCTGTTAGTGTACTATTTATCCCCAGAGCACACAATTATGAATGCAGTTAGCTAAATACAGGGTATGAAAGGAGATCTTCAAAATGTAATTTAATGTAAATGTCTTCACCTATGCATCTTTTCTTGGAACATGTCATGGAAGCAGAGTGGTTCCATGTATATTAAGCGCATCGAAAATATCTTTAGTCATTTAGGTCATCAGACAGATATGGGGAAACAATGTAATCTAATTTATTTTAAGACTTTCAATAGTAACTGTATCTTCTGAAATGTTGTTTATTTGTTCAAAGAAGAAAGGATCTAGAGAAATGAAATATTTCTATAACAATGTGCTAGTTTGAGCCTAGCTAGCATGTTTTGGTGAGAAGAACTAGATGATAGGCTGTAAAATGAAAACAATGGTGAGGTCTACTTCCCTCACAGTCTTGCTGGGATGTGTAAAGAAGNTCATTCAAATTTCCAGAGCCGACTGAGTCTAGTCTGGGTAATTTCTAAAAGTGGGGGGGGGGCAGGGAACACCCAAACCATCACAAACAATGCTCTGTTAGTAACACAAACAACATTTTATCAAGTTAAAACCTATCACACACTTAGCTAATTTACTAGTATCTGCATAATCATTCAGGTTAAAAACAACAAGCAAAACTCTAAACACATTTGCAAAGTATCAAAATACTCTTACTTTTTTTTTTTTTTTTCCCCTCATAATTAAGCTGTAGAAATTCCAGTAAAGCTTTGTTAGGGATAAATGTAGCCAAAGATAGTACTAAGTACCCAACTTCTATTAGCTTTAATGAGGTTGGAAAGGCTGATTTCTTGCACGTCATACAGAATACTTACTTCTAATGGTCTATATTAAACTGAATTAAATCAGGAAATAAGTTCAGAAGCAGCTGATTAACTTGTTTAAGGTCAGATTTCATGCTTTTTTAATTTGCTTTTAGATTTCTAACATTCCTCTTTTAATTATTTTTCTTTTATTTTCTTTCCAAATTATCTATAGACTTAAATATGACTTCACAAGAGTTGTAGAAAACACATAAGCTCTTCTCATGGCACAAGATAACCTGAGCATGCAGACATATCATAAAATAAAAGAGAAGGAAAATAAACCAAAAGGTAAGAAATGCATTAATTCCATATTGCTGTTTCAAACTCACTACAGACTACCCTGAAGACAGTTATGTATTCCTAATTCACATATACAAGACAAAAAGGTAGCATTTCTGAACTTGCACGCCAAAATTCACAGACAAATGCCCAACGTTTAGATCTGTATCTATAGAGAAGTCTCATTAACTTACACCAGAGCTCTACATTACTTGCTGAAGGATGACAGCATTCTATATGAATATGTTGGTGCCTCTTCCTGAGCAACTACTAATGCATTTGAAGAAGTCGTATTTTGAATACATAGTAAGAAAAACCTATTTAAACCCTGCAAATTTCCACCAATGTAAATGGAATCTCTTTTGCCTATTAAATAAAAACCCCAAAACACCACAACCAAACTGTGTAACAAGTAAATATTTCAACTGTTTAGAACCATGAATAATTTAAATCCCTTTTTTCACTGCAAATTTGCCATTCTGCAGGATGGAGACATACAAAAAATAATAGTACACAATAAAAGGATTTAAACACTTGGTTAACGTTTACAGTGAGTAAGCTGTAGACTTTTAGGATATCAATGTCAGTCTGTTTATAGTCAGAGAACAGTAGCACTCCTACGAAAAGGTAGTGAGTGGTACCACGTGCTAATGAGCATGGTTTTGTGCATGCATAATTTAAGAAAAAACAGTTCCATAGAAAATGTCTGCAAAAATTTACCATGTAATCAATATGGTGTAAAAAACCCTATTTTCAAAACAAATCTAGGTATTACCACTAGATTTAACAAATGTCAACAGTAAAAAACTTCATGCAGTGGATCAATTCACTCTACCATCCACCCTTCCAGTTGAGTGCCAAAACATCAGAACGTCCTTACGGACCCCTTGGTATTTACAGCAGCCCTAAGAATGGCATAAATCCTGATATGAAAAAAAAAATCTCAAGGCTGATACTACTGATGTCTGTCAAGGTCTTATCTTTAGCTATGCCTCAGCCTTTTCTACTTTTTTGCATTCTAGAATGTTGCACATGTTGAAGCATCTGATCTTATACTGCCAGCTCAACACTGGGTGAATGGGTCTGAATGTGAGGACAACCTTAGCTTCAGCTAACAGGCTGCATTAAGGACCTTGGTTTTTACTTATGTATTTATTCCTTCATTCTATTGACCTAGGCCACATACAGAAGCAATAAGAAGAGAATCAGCTTTTTCTGTCTTGTCTTGAAAGACAGAAGGTTAATATCAGAGTTGAAATAAATTTGGTTAAGTTATTCTAGTACCATTTTCACCTCCTTAGCTTTCCCTATATCTCATATAATATACAAAACACCTGCAGACTGTACATTTTAATTGAGCTACATTTTTGGCAAAAATAAAATCCATGCAAGCTATTAACAAAAGGCCATATATAGTATTTGCAGTCTTCATTTAAATCTGTCTACTTAAGAGGCAATTTACATTGTAAGCTGCTGTCAGCCAGCATGAGAGATTCATTGCTTCACCTATTGGAGACTCTTTGTGGTGGTTTTTTTTTTCCTGTTGTCATATTCAAACCCAAAGTTCCATTCCTTATGTATATATATATATATGCTCTAATGTGGCTTCTTGGTGTATTTTTTTCACTGATGCATGTTCTGTTTCTTGAGGCTAATTTCCCCAGTTAATCCCAGCAATTTATCTCCTTACCACCCACTGGAATTGTACAGATTTATTTTTAATAATTTTTCACCTCTTTATTAACCCCTCATGTAATTTGTTTGCTATAATCTACCTTTGTTCTAACACAGCTTCAATGATCTCAACATGGATTAGATTTCAGGATGTTTAATCACCTAATTAAGGCAACAATTTAACTACAAAGAAATATGTTTTGAAAGCAGTGCTTGTGTGAGGATTGACAAGAACAGTATCGATAAAGCACTATGTGACATTGTTTAACCTCCATTCTGAAATTTAGAAACTTGACCTCAGGTTGCATTTATTTTAAATAAATGCTCCAGTTTGAATGCTACTTGTTGGACCACATTCCATAAATACTGGCACCAACACGGGAAGTGGTTGTGTCTCAGCAGATTCATTACTTCAGTTTATGCAATAAGATGAGCGGTTTGTCTAGATAACTGCTTTATCTGTCAGTTATAAAAAGCAGATGCCACACAGGCAGCAATTTGAGGGGCAGGGATTTCCTAAGAAGTATAGATACTTCCTTCTTTGTATTTAACAAAAGACTACACTGTGAACAAAAATAATAGTGGTCTAAGGCACCAAATAAGGCAAATTCAAGTAATTTCTCCATTGATCATAGCAACAAGTAATGTTATAACAGCAGTTATAACCAAGGTTTGCAACTGATAAATCATTTGTCACAGAGAAAACTCTGGCAATGAATGCTGCAGGTCATACAATGAAAAATGTCTGCAAGAAATGGAAACATAATCATAGAATCAAGCAGGTTGGAAGACACCTCCAAGATCATCCAGTCCAACCTAGCACCCAGCCCTAGCCAATCAACTAGACCATGGCACCAAGTGCCTCGTCCAGTCTTTTCCTGAACACCTCCAGGGACGGTGACTCCACCACCTCCCTGGGCAGCCCATTCCAATGCCAATCACTCTCTCTGACAAGAACTCCCTCCTAACATCCAGCCTATACTTCCCTCAGCACAACTTGAGGCTGTGTCCCCTTGTTCTATTGCTGGTTGCCTGGGACAAGAGACCAACCCCCACCTGGATACAACCTCCCTTCAGGTAGTTGAAATTACAAACAAACCCACCCCAATAAAATAGTTGTTGATATTGCATCCTATATTGTTATAACAATTTGTCCTTCATTCTTATCAAATCCCAGCTTTAATTTTAACTAGCAAACAAATAAACAGCAAAAAAGCAATACTAATATTAAAATTGAATTATATGATTAAAGGATTATCTGGTAATGTGTAACTTTTTAATTCTGTATGCTAATGATTGTCAGATCTTCGTAGTAACTTGGAACGACAACATTTCACATACTTTTACCTGGAAAATGTTATGAGACAATATACAAAACATTAAGCCTTTGAAGTTTCAGCAAATGAAACTTCAGCACAAAATGTATACAGTGGCTTTGGTTTAAAATTAGACTGCTTGTTCTTCCAAGTTTTCATCAAGAAATACTTTTTTTCAGCATGTGAAATACCAAGGATTGAGGAGTTTTAACTATTACTGAGAAAACAAGCAGGGAGAAACCTGGACAAATGGGGACAGAAATCAACCAACCACCCCAGACATGTATCAACTTGAAAATTAATTCAATCGCTACCCCAAAGAACTCTAAACAGAGCTATGTATTTTTAGACAGATTCACACATCTGTGCTCTCCTGTGAGATTTAGAATATTATGTTAGATGTCCAGGCAAACAATGCACTTTGAGTATATCACATGAGCAATACAATATGCCGATAAAAAGCAGTTGAAAAGACTGAGAAAGAATATGTCATGCATTATAGAGAAGTAAAGTAGTCCAGTGTGGAGAGTTGACCCTGGCTGGATGTTAGGTGCCCATATAAGCTGCTTCATCACTCCCTTCCTCAACTGGTCAGGGGAGAGAAAATCTAATAGAAAGCTTGTGGGTCAAGATAAGGGCAGGGAGATCCCTGAGTAATTACAGTCATAGGCAAAACACTCTCAATTTGGAGAAAATTAATTTAACACATTGTCAATTAAATTAAGAGTACATTAAAGAGAAATAAACCCAACATCTTAAAAACACCGTCCTCCCAAGCTCAGCTTCACTCCTGAATTATGTATAATTTTCCCTGAAAGAGCTCAGGGGGACAAGAAATAGGGGTTCATCACACGTCAGGAGGAGGTCTCCTCACACTCTTCTCCTGCTCCAGAGTGGGATCATTCTTACAGAAGACAGCTATGTGTGTGCAGCCATGCAGAGGCCTTAAAGAAACTATTGTTGTAGTATTGCACACCCTCTGCTAAAGGCACTGGAAGCTAAGCTATCTTGGCCTGAACCTACGATGCTGGAAGTTCTGTTTCACTGTTTGCTGAAGAACCTTAGAAATATTAGTCCTTTCTTTAATATCCATTATGTCACCAGTAAAGACAAATAAGGCCATTTGAGACCTTTATTTTTTACTTGAAACAGATGCCAAAGACATTGACATTTTCTGTTGGTATTTCTGACTCACAACTAATCTTGAGTCTGGCAACAGGATCTTGCCATGTAGGGCCTTAATGCTAAACTTGCTGAAAGTGACAGATGTTAACCTTATTAAATCAACATGTTCACATAGTTACAGTCCTGCCGATCATGGATGTGTTATTAGTCTGTCTAGTCTGACTCTAGATACAATACCAGTTTTCACTGAAAACATAGGCTGGCATTTTGCAAATTAAGGAAGTGACTGATAGGCTGAGCAACACAATTCCTGTATGTAGCTGGCATTATTGTATGTTCTCAAAGGAGAATAGATTGGAAATAATCATAGAATCAACCAGGTTGGAAGAGACCTCCAACATCATCCAGTCCAACCTAGCACCAGCCCTCTCCAGTCGTCTAGACCATGGCACTAAGTGCCTCATCCAGGTTTCTCTTGAACACCTCCAGGTACAGTGACTCCACCACCTCCCTGGGTAGCCCATTCCAAAGGCAAATCACTCTCTCTGGGAAGAACTTCCTCCTAACATCCAGCCTATACTTCCCCTGGCACAACTTGAGACTGTGTCCCCTTGTTCTATTGCTGGTGGCCTGGGAGAAGAGACCAACCCCCACCTGGCTGCAGCCTCCTTTCAGGAGTAGTTGTAGACAGCAATGAGGTCCCCCTGAGCACAGTTCTGATGCAAGACAGGACTTACAAAGTATTTGATAAATGGATAGAAGCATCATGCAAGAAAATTTTCCATAAAATGATTCACTGCATCCTCAATAGTTTTTTGGAACTATTTGATTGTATTCCATGTAAGCATGAAGCTTAAAGATATGTTATGAATGAGGAGTTTGTTTCAGTGGACATCTTACTGCCCCGTAATTCTAATTCAATTAAAAATATTATGTAGTTATGTGGACAAAAAAGGGAAAGAAGCCTTTTGTATAGTTCTGATGTGTAGTTCTTCTGTCACACTTCTCTCCAAAAGCCCAACTAAGTACCTAAATATCAGGCTGATGAAATTCAGAAGAGAAACATAAGACTGGAGATTTCTAATTCTTCTTTAATGAATTAAATGAATTGTGAAAATAATTAAGATAGTGATCCATCTGAAGCAAATATGAACACAATTTAGTGCTTGGCTTCACATAACTTTCAAATGGAGAAACCAGTCTGAAAGCTACAAACACTTAGGTCAAACATCAATTTTTAAGTGCAGTATAAACTTACGCTCTGGCAAGTTGTATAAAGGTGATCTGTTCTCATAGACTCTGCACTGAAGCTTTAAACATTAGAAAAAATAAAGATTGTGACCCCCTAGGAAATTAATAATCTGCTAAACATGGAAATGCTGCTTGTGTTTTCCTTCCTGTTTTGTTCTACAAGAATAATTATCATCCAACACTTAGGTCAGACTTTGCTGCTTACATGCAGATTTGTAGTTCAGCCTGCTGTGTGTGAAACCTATCTCACAGATTAGGTTTAACTTCCTTAGTCTAGAACTCTCCAGTCATATTGGAGAAAAAAAATTGATTTTACTCCACTTACTGACAGGACTATTACTCAAACATATTTCTTTTCAGATTATGTGCTTTATAAAATGAAGTTGAATGTTGAAAAAAAAAAAAAACACCCAAACCCTCTGTTTTTATGTATTTTCTTGTTCTAATTAATTAAAATAAGAGCTCAAATACTTTACAAAAAAACCCCACCAAAACCCATGAACATACTGATAAATACGAAATTAACAGCTATGCTTTAGCATCCATTAGAACAGCACTGCTGATGTTTTCAATATGAGGATGAATAATATATCATCCTGATGTCTTTGTTTGTCTTTATTAGAAAATCACACATCAATTCACTGGTAACCACTGCTGTTGAATCACTGCCACTTACTGTCAAGTGCTGCCAAATTGGTGTTCCCCTTCTGTCTGCTTAGTTTTCTTTTACTGAAAAGTTTTTTTATATGATAGTAAATGGGGAAAAAAATGATTAAATGACACACCGGCATAATAATGAATTAAAGGAAGGAAAGTACTAATTTTGATGTGTGTATTTCAGCCATACACAACAATAAACATCAAATTACCTTCATCTGAAACAAAAATAAAACTGAAAATAAATGATATGTATCATCCTCTAGTGGATAGTGTCATCTGCTGACACAAGACATACAGAAATTAACTCGTGTCCCTTGGCAGGTAAAAGTAAAGGAAAATAAAATCATTCCAAACTGGTAGCTCAATTTAGCCAGTGTTACAATACAGACAAAAGCTAAGCTTTACTACAAGTACTCAGAAACTGTTTATTTGACAAGAATTACTTTGATCATCTATTTGTTTCAAAATCAAGACCAGGTCAGAAAGGTTGCCACCTAAGTTGGTGTGCCTAAAGCCATTCGTGGGGGAAAAAAAAAAAAAGACCAAAAAAACCCCAACACATCATTTATAACCTGTGACTGTTTCCTTGGAAGCAGAGAAAGGACAAAAATAATTCTGATGATGCAGGAGGAGAGAGAAAAGAGCAGGAAATTTAGGTGTTTGTGAAACCAGCACGACTCAAATTTTCCTTCCCCCCTGTTTTTTTACAAAATTGTTCTTATTCCTGAATATTCTTTACAGTGCTATGTGCATTATACAGTTCTCACTGTATAATCATTTGAGGTTGTATATATATATACACACACACACACTGTTGGGTAGAGGCTAATTAGAATATTTTAATGACAGAAATTAGATTATTGTCGGTGAAAAGAAAATAATATTGATGTCTGCCTCACCCACCGGTTTTGCTTAGAGATATAAAAACGTAACAAAGTCGGTCAGTGAGCCTCCGGCTGGTGCTTGTCATATTAACCATCTCTGCCTGAATCTATGTAACCCAATGTACAGGGTTAACCCTCCAGGGGGAGTGACCTTGAACCTGACCCTAGGTGGTCTTGACCCCTCCCCAGGGGTGGGTCTGAACACTACCAGGGGACGGTTAGCCCACTCCACCTTCCTGTCCAAAGATCCAGAAAAGCAGGGGGCCTTCCTGTTTCTCTCTCTCTGCGCTCCCTGCCTCCCTGCTTACCAGCATCACCATCCTGTTTCTGGTTCTGTTTTACCACGTGGCCATCACCCGTGAAGCAGACAAAGCCATCAGCATCAAAATTGGGTTGTATTTACACATTTTGTATTTGTTTTCGCTTCCCTGTGCCTTTGTAACTTCCCTACCTCAGATACCTTTTAAACTTATTGTTAAAATTCTTAACTTCCAAATCGAATGAGATTCATTTATTTGAGTGTGCTTACCTTTTCCTCTCTCTACATCTAATCCCTTTCTTTTGGGAAAGAAGGGGGAAAAGGGAAGGGTACTCTATAAATTGTTATTTTGTTCTATCAAATTTGAGTCTCTGGGAATTTAAATTAGAACCTAGACACCCAACCTAATCATTCTTCTTCTAACCTTTTGTTGGCTTGGTTTTTGCATCTCATCCCTACATGTGAGCCTTCTTACGTAAGGGAGGGGGTGGAAAGAAGGAGGGGAGATAGTTCGGAGCCCTCCTCAGTACTTCTGCTGTTTGGGAGTTTTGAATTTCTGTACTACTTTTAACTTACATATAGTTGTAAATACCTGTGTATATATGCTTGTAGATTTATGCTACATCTTAAAATATAGCTTCATCATTAACTTTCAGCCATCTGAGTTAGTCTGGTGAATCAAGTGTCTGTGTGAACTCCTGAAGAACCACATGTATATATATATACACACACACACATATACACATACACACACACTCTAGTTATGGAAAAAACAAAGTATGGTGCCACAGGCTGAGATACCATGGTATCATGAGAAGAGACGGGGTACGCTTAACATCACTAAGTTCCAAATCCAGTCCGGTCCAAGTCGGTCTGAACCTGTTTATTGCACCCCAAGCATGGGGCTATATACTTTCTACCAGAAGGCTACATAACAGGATTACAAATCATGTGAGACACCAACTGGCTACATACACCTGCGTTAGGACTACATTAGGAATACACACCAACTGGTATAGACATTCGTCATGTTCTCTCAAAAACACGTATGTTTTATCTAGGGCAATTCTGTCAGCAGAGATAGGTGAAAACCACAGACTTCAGCCTTAGATTTGTTTATACTTGTTACATCATTCTCTAAGATCATTCCAATCCTCTATCAGTACTTCTGACCTCATGCACTCTCACCTGTCCCTGGCTTATGTTTCGCTGTCACAGTCAGACAATTCTATGAAATCACTGCATACAATACTACTATGTCCAACAGTATGGTTTGCTGAAATTGAATCACTTGTGTTTCCATTCACAGCTCACTTGCAGTGAGAATGGAGAATCGTGCAAATAAGCTTTTAATTTTGAAGGAAGTCAGAGACATTGACTTGCATGCCCTTCCTGTAATTAAAGACACGTACCGGTGAAAGTGCGTTTAGTGAAGCCTTATTCTGCAATGAAGTCTTCAAATATCTTCCTGAACAGATAATGCAACTAAGCATTATTGAGTACTTGTTTAAAACATTTTCTCACTAGGTATATTATTTTTGAAGACCTAGAAAGTTATATCAAATTTCCTTTGAATTCCTGGCTTCTACAGCACAACTTTTAGCTTACGGAGTTGACAGCTACAGAGTAATACAGTGGTAAAATTCAGCTACACAGAAGGAGATAAATTATTAATCATTCTATTTATAAATTATATACTTTAGAACATAATAGATAGACGGTTAGGTAGATGTATAGGTAGATCTCTTTGTACCAGAAGTATCTCTGTGGTTTTAATAGTGAAACTTCTAAGACAAGTACTCCAGTTTCTGCATTTACAGCTACTTTTAGTTAAAAGACAAAATCATACCAAGACGACTTCACTTCATATCATTATTTCAGAAATACAACACGTAAACAGAAACTTATGTTTCATTCCATCACAGAATAAAAGCAGAAACATCACTCTGAGGAGTGACTTTGCATTTTCATTGCATACCTGAACTTCTATTTGATTTCAAATTTGTTTTACCCTTTTCAGGAAAATAAAGGAGTGGTATTTATAAAACATTCATTGCCACTGAAGGACTCAAAGCCCCAATAAGCCACACAAAATAATTCATCATTTACATAAATGACTTTCATCAATAGCACAGTATGAGACACTTGGGTGAATATTTTTTCCCAATAATACAGAGAAAATAAATCTTACTAATTAAATTGCACATGAAAGCTCAAGCAGTTTAACAGAATTTGCTGCTTTGATCAGTTTAGTAAGATTTGTTAGAAAGCATTCTACACATTCTTAAGAAGCAGCACAACCTCATACATGCTTTTCACTTGCTTACTGTGATTATCTTCCTCAAAAACACTTGCTGTAACTGTTGTATATATATCGATTATACTGCATAATCTGCAAGTTAGTGAACTGAAGTACCAGTTAGGCTATCACAAACACTTGCTTCTTTATCAGCTTTGAAAAGCTGTAATTTCCATTTTCTTAATCTGTATTTGACAATTACATACAGAAGCTCTAAACACACTCCAATTTCCATTTTAGGCATCCCTTTTTTTACCGGGCTGTATACAGCCAAGGAGAAGTAAGTGGAGAAGACTGATATAATTCTGACTCTGACTTCTACTGCCCCTTGGATGAGTCCCAAGGCTTGACTCTATGTCTGTTCCTAGTGGAAATGCCCTTCCAGGCAAAAAACTTCCCTTCTGTCCCCTTGCTTTTGCATGTAAAGTTTTTGTATTTCTCTCCCAGACTAAAAATACACAGGAATTATTTCCTAGATGTACCTCCAAGATACCACCTATCATGATGTAGTTTTTTAAAGTTCCTCTTTGTTTTTAACCAGCTATTAATAAAACAAGCTTTTCACATGAAACTTGGGCAATAAATAAAACACAAATGTGAAGTTGAAATAGAACAGAACCAGATTCTTATCACAAGAAATGTTTTACTTAAACGGTATAGCTTGACAGTAGCATTTATTTCCTTAATGTCAGTTTACAAATTAGTGTTTGCTGGCCTCCAGAAATGTGTGGTTATAGCCATTTTAGTAATAATCATATAGATAAAAGGCACTCATGTTTTTTCCTTTTAGATCTTACTTCCTAGAATTCCTGTTTTCAGTTTCTCCATTAACCTTAAGGTTAAAGTAGTCCGTAAGAACCGGAACAGATTTACTCATATGTTGTTCAAAGACGCTCAAAGGTGCTTGTGTCAGGATAGAATAAAATCAACTGGGTTGGAAGAGACCTCCAAGATCATCCAGTCCAACCTAGCACCCAGCCCTATCAAGTCAACTAGACCATGGCACTAAGTGTCTCATCCAGTCTTTTCTTGAACACCCCCAGGGACTTAGATCTTCTTCTTTGAACATTCCTTTAAAAAAATCTAGCAACCATTTGTTTAACTATGTCTGAGAACGAGGGTTTTTTAACCAAAGAAAGCACTCTTAGATCAACCAAAAGTATACAAAATTATATTACAAATTAAAAGAGAAAAAATCCTCAAAACATTTATTCTATAGTTTTTTAACACTTGTGGAGCTTCAACGGGTATTTTATGATCTTTTTACTGTTAATCGTTTAAAAGACTGAAGAACATATTGGAACCTCTGTATTTATCTCTATATGTAGCTTTCACATGTGCTTCTACCTCATTGCAGAAGAATGGATTAGTCACTCAAAAGTTGTGCATTTTATCTAATATTTGCAGTTAACCTAATAAAAGACATTACCTTGCTCTAAGAACCCCATTTATTTTTCCACCAAAGGTCACTATTGTTAATGTTTCACAAATCAGATAAGCATTGGGAATGGTAGATGAATACCCTGAAGCATTATTTCAATCATAACTATCTAAAAAAAAACAAATAAACCAAAAAACAAACCAACAACACAAGGCAATAGTAGCAGCCAAGAAGCCTGTCCCATGTGAAGTAATAAGGAAAACTTTTCTCATCTTGGTGCAAACACATTGTCAGTGACACAAAACTCCAGACAAATCATAGAATCAGCCAGGTTAGAAGAGACCTCCAAGATCATCCAGGCCAACCTAGCACCCAGCCCTATCCAGTCATCTAGACCATGGCACTAAGTGTCTCATCCAGTCTCTTCTTGAATGCCTCCAGGGACAGTGACTTCACCACTTGCCTGGGCAGCCCATTCCAAGGGCAAATCACTCCTTCTGTGAAGAACTTCCTCCTAACATCTAATCTATATCTCCCCTGGTACAATATAAGACTGTTTATGCCTATGTGCATTTCTATACTCATATGCTTCATTCTCTCCCCTATAGATGTTTTTCTTCACAGGTTCTTTGTATATTCTAACCAAGATGTGGAATGTCTTAGTTTACTAGATACGGGTCTTTCAGCTATGTAGAAATATTTCCTCCACTATATATTTTTAAAACAGAGGCTGTAGCCATGTGGGGTTTGGTCTCTTCTCTCAGGCAACCAGCAATAGAACAAGGGGACACAGTCTCAAGTTGTGCCGGGGAAAGTATAGGTTGGATGTTAGGAGGAAGTTCTTGCCAGAGAGTGATTCGCCATTGGAATGGGCTGCCCAGGGAGGTGGTGGAGTCACCGTCCCTGGAGGTGTTCAAGCAAAGCCTGGCTGAGGCACTTAGTGCCATGGTTGAGTTGACTGGATAGAGCTGGGTGCTAGCTTGGATTGGATGATCTTGGAGGTTTCTTCCAACCTGGTTGATTCTATGATTTGTGTTACCTTGTATGAGATCTTCACATTTGAGAAGACTATAGGCAGAGGAGAAGAAAAGACAGAAAAATGCCACAGAGATCACACTTCATGTTGCAGAATGTAACTGCAGGTGCTACAGAAATCACGTAAGATGCTAGAAAGTACTTTGGGCATGAGCTATTACCAACCTTAGCTACATCAGCTTATATGCACTCAGCAAATGGCATTCGTGCAGCCACCAATACAGCTCAGAAATCATTTGCATTTTGCTGAAAAGAGGAGGAAATATGGCTCTGTATTTTTATGACATTGTAAAGCCTCAGTTTGGCCAGATTATTCTCCAGTTACCAATATATTTATCATTGCTCAAAAGCAATGAAATCTGTGGTTGGGTTTTTCCCAGTAGGTCAGTAAAAATCTGTCAATAATTAAGTCTGAACATAAACCAGTATTTCAGAACAAAACCACATGTGTTTTCAATTGCTTTAGCTATTCAGTCTGTTGACAGATCACTCAAGTACAAGTAGCAGTTTGAAAACTAGTTGAAAGAAAATACTACTGTGTGATAAAACCACTGAATCGACTCATTGTAAAACTCAAATAAAATGAGGTACATGTAGAGATAAAGTGGATGAATTAAATGTATTTATGAATTCAAGTATGCCAATACTTCCATATAAACTATTCAAGCTTTAGTGACAACTAATTAGCTTTAATTGAGAACTGTGCAAAGCTGTGAACAAAGAGGAACTTGATCTACTTAAGTTGTAGATAAATATCTTTCCTGCTTACCCATAACATTTTCTAAAACACAAAGATATGTTCTGCTGAACACTCTGTATAACCATTTAAAAAAAAAAATCCTATTATTTAGAAGAAAACCCTGCATGACTAAGCTATTTTTTTCTGATGTCTACTATGTAAGAACCCAGATGTAATCTCCCTATACAAGAAAATTTACCACCTCAATTTCCTTTAATTCAATAATTCAAAGAGTAGAAGATACAAGCAGCATAAAATTCCTTTTAGAAAAGTTGGTATGTTTTCACAATTTAAATACATCCTAGTAGTTCACAATTAGAGATTGGTTACTTTCTCTCTCTCTCTTTTTTTTTTCCTTTTAAATTACCAATTGTAATTGTTTTAATGATGTTTTCCCTAAGGATGCTACTTTGCCCCTCACTTCTTCATTGGGGGGAAACAGGCAAGTTAACCCATTCATGGCGCTTTAACCTGTTACAAAGAGTCAAATCAAAAGTCCATGATTAGATTTCTAATTCAGTGGTGGAGTTACTTTCACTAGACTCACACCAGAAAAGGCAGATACAGGAACATGATGTAGATCTTCCTACCTAAGATGACATAAAATATATGAAAAAAAGCAGAGAGATGGGAATGAGAGGTCAGCAAACAGATATTGCTACTGTAGTGTGAACTACTACCTATAAACATCCTATACTGTGGAAAATAAAGGTATTATTGTGCCAGTTGGTTCTATTTCCTGTAAACTGTATTGGCCTATAAACAACAAAAACATACTGGCCATTAAAGAATGCTGATCTCTTCATGATTTATGGGAACTTATGGAATAGAATCAACCAGGTTTAAAGAGACCTCCAAGATCATCCAGTCCAACTTAGCACCCAGCCCTAGCCAGTCAACTAGACCATGGCACTAAGTGCCTCATCCAGGCTTTTCTTGAACACCTCTAGGGATGGCGACTTCACCACCTCCCTAGGCAGCCCATTCCAATGCCAATCACTCTCTCTGTGAAGAACTTCCTCCTAACATCCAGCCTATACCTCCCCCGGCACAACTGAACTCTTTAGGATATAAAGTAATCAACTTCACAAAAATGAGCACTAAAATGAAATGTGTCTGCAGCTGAAGTGATAAAAATGACTGAACAGAGTTTTATAGGGTTTTTTTTTTTATGTAACATGCAACAATTGAATAAAAAAATGCTTAAGTTCCATGTTTTGGCTGATAAAAAGTATGTTCATGCATATCCTAATTTAATGTAGTAAGGAAAAAAAAAAACCCAAGCAAGTTGGCAACATCATTGTTATTCTTTGTAAATAAAGTCATCAACAGTTAAAATGAGCACAGCAAACACGTTTTTATTGTAGTGGAGTTAAAGCTAATTATTAGATACAGTGATTAGAAACTGTAAGGGGATCTCTGTTATATGAAAAAGTAATTTGAAAAAGTACTGTTAAGGGAATATTTTCAAGAAAATAAATACAAGTTTGCATCAGTGAATGAGAACATTTAGTTCTAAATTAAAGTTGAAACGGGATGCTTTTCAGCAGGATAGCTTCATGGAGGTAATTCTGTTATGTGTTACTGGATAATTAGAAATAAATAAATAGAGATGGTACATTTGATTTACCTTCAACTCCATTGAGCAACAAAATATTTAATTTGGCTCTGATTTTACTGGAAATATCTCTGAAGGTAAGATGCTGGCATTTTTGTATTTGTTCTTAAAAACAATATATGTTCTTATGTACTGATCTTTTATCATAATAATTTATTCAAAGTTAATTTTTTTTTTAAGTTCAATTGTTCAGTTTATATTAATTGTAATAATTTAATGAAAAGTTCATATATTCCTTTATTTTTTATGTATTTTATATACTTATTCACTATATTCTCCCTCTGCTTATTTTATTACAGTTCAACTTCTGGTTTACATTCTCTGCACCTCTATTAAGCACTCTGAAGAGCTTCTACACAGTGCAGCTGCTGGGTGCAACAGATGGACTCCTATCAATTACAAAAGAACCCAACTTTCACAATGTTTGACACCAAAACCACCCATTAAAATATTCTGCAGAATTTCCTAGCTGTGGGTAACTAAAACTAGCATATGCACAACACACACAGAGTTACTGTATGTTTAACATAATTGCTTTTGTCAGGTTAAGCATTCATATGAAGACAAATGCAGTTACTGGCACCTTTCAGTATGTTTACTGTAAAGGAAGAGGTGTGCTCTTTGTAGATTAGCAAAACTTCTCTCTACCAATCTGACCATCAGCATAAAATCTAAATGCTCTGAGAATGAATCTCTGTGCAGCAAGCTACTTTAAGTGAAGAAACAACTCCATTACACACAAGGTCTTCAATCATTTGTTACAGACAAGGAATTACTATTTTACTACTGCACTTCCACAACATAATGTTTCCATGAAAATATGCTACTCTGGACCCCCTAAGAGTTGACATCTACATTCAAGACACAGGTAGAAGGTCAGTCAGTTTTGGTTGTTAAGAGATCAGTCTGGGGCTGAGGCTATTGGTAGCTAATGGCAGTGATCATAGAATCATATCATCATTAGGGATGGAAAAGACCTTTAAGATCAAGTTCAACCATCAACTCAACACTACTATGACCACTAGACCACATCCTGAACATCCATGCCTACACATTTTTTGAACACCACCAGGTATGGTGACTCTCTATGTTAGTAAAGAGATACAGAATCTATACCTCTCCCGGCACAGCTTGAGACTATTTCTTCTTGTCCTATCTGCAAGCTTGGAAATTAGATGCTTGTTTTCAACAATAAAGATAATTCAGCATTGGAACAGATTGTAAAAGACTCTGAAGGTTTGGAGAACTCAAGATTAGGGATTATTTTCTGTAAAATTTGATCTACAGATGGAGAGTGTTTATGATTAATTTTATATAGGTCACAGTTGACAGGAGAGAAATGTCTTGTTTCCAATTATGAATTTTGTACCTGTTGCCTGAATTGAAAAGATCATGATATCTTACATTAGTTCTGCTCTAGAGATGTATAAAGAAGGCAAATGGTTTGATTTCTTAGTCATAATTCCAGAAGGAGTGGAGATAACTTATGCATATTTGTATCAACACATGATATGCTTCATATACCAGAGTCTTACTAAGAAATGCCCAAGACGAAAAGTCCAAGTAAGCTCTACACATTTCTCAAGAATGGGAAAATGCTCCTGTTCTATACACTTCACCTCAAACAAACAGAAAGCTGTTATTAATTCTGAGAAGGTAAATCTTCTGAACTGATTTGGAGTGAACAGAAGCTGAAAACTCTTTAGAACATTTTCATATCACAGGAGTAATCTTTCTTGTCAGTCTTCTGAGAAAGATATTAAAGTCCTTAATTGTTGGGAATGGTAGGACTATCAGTGCTGTACAGCTGCTTGATCTTGACACACTAGAACACAAGCCATGGGTTCAGAATGTTTGAGTGGAAAAGTACTGAGTTAAGTAAAAATAGAGGGTCAAAATGACCTTAGAGGATGTTGCAACAGATGAAACAATGTAAAGCAGGAACTTGAGGGTTTTGTTAATCCTAATCTAGTTGCTAAGGTATGAGGTCTGTCTTGATGACCAATTAGGATTTGACACCATCTTTAGCTTATATGTTAAGAGCATATAACTATGTGCTGCAAGTACAATAAACAGAACTTGCATCAAGCTGCTCCCCATCTCTTCATCACAGCACTTAATTTTTTTTGAAAGGATAAATTCTCTTTTGTTGTAAACCCAGTGATTAGTGTTTAAAATTTGACACTAACTCGAGATTCTCCCAGAATATGACCATTTAAAATCCCAAATATAAATAAAATGTATTTATTCAGCTCTCAAGTCTACGTAGATTTGTAAGGCTTTACTGCTTCTTACTGTACACAGAAAAATTAACATTTTTAAGAGCTTCATCAAGCCCAATGGGATTGCAGTGGATTGCTTTCAAACACAGCAGCCGAAGCAAACATGCTCCCCGTGTTTTCTATTACCATATTGCTACCCAGGAGGGAGTGTGCTAATTCTAAATATTTATTGTGAAAAGCTGTACATCAGTTTCTAAGAAACCAAGATTTCTCTTGACAGTTGGCCTCTGCAGAAGATTTGAAACTCTCGGCTTCAGAAACTCTTCTAGTAATAGTGCCAAATTTTGGAATCACACACTTTATGTATTAAATAAAAGATGTGCAACGTCAAAGATTCCTTCCACAGCCATGGAGATTAGGAAAAGAACTGGTAGAATGAAGTCTACGCATACAGTCAGTCCTTAGGTCTAGTTCCTATCTCCTAACACTAGAAATCCTGTTGCTACTCTGGGCTATACATAATAATTTACACTTATTTATAGCGCAAGTCAAAGACAGACGTTGAATTTCAACGTGAAGAAACAAGGAGACAAAGAATTCAGTATCACTTTGAAATTTGCTAAAACACTTAATAAAACCTCCCCTCTTTCAACTGTGTTAAAAGATTCTAGTTCTTTGTCTAAATTAACAGAGGAAGGTATGATTAAGATAGCTATGATCCTGTATTTTCTCTGTCTGGATGAATTTATATGCGCTAAATATTTACCTCTGAACCTGCTTTCTAATGAGACAAGGATCCATATTCTGGAGTCACCTTTTCAGTCTTTAATACCTATCTGACTGTTTACAGTCCAACCCCAGTGTTTCAGGTTTTGTCTAATGGTGTTTTATGCACAATTATTTCGTATGCCTAACAAAGTTCTGTTCATAGTCACATTTTGCTGACCGTTATGTCATCAGGATTCATGTGAGCAGCTCATGGATTCACCAGTAGGGAACATACTGTTTGGTATGGGGATTTTAAAGACTGTTTTTTCTCCAATAAGGACTAAAATCTGAGTATCAGAAACAGCACAAAAAGAAAGTTCATTTGATACAATGCTCATCCACAAGAGGAAGATAAAATAGATCAGCCTTGAGTACCTGATAATCTGTTTGCTCAGTTCAAGTTATAATTGTCTTTGAAAGAAGAGCTAAAGAAACTATATAAAGAAATAAGGACCATAATATTAGCAAGAACTTGTGAAAATCTTGTCTGAAGACTTGTTGACATGACATAGCTACCCTATAAAATACAGTACATATAAGACCCAGCTTTTAAAGTGGTACTCTCTTTTAATCATGAGAAATCCCTTTCTTTTTCTTTGATATCCTGGCTAATGCACACAGCTGCTCATTTCAACATAGCAGCAGTCCCAGTGACTAGAGTCTCTCTGAATGCACAATACTAATTCGGTTTCAGAGCACAGTAAGAAATAAAAGCATTTGATGGCATAATTAAAACGCTGTGTCAAGTACAAGTGGGTCAAACTGAAGCTGGCAGTCTTTATTCCTGAGTGCTCAACTTTTCTATATTAATGATATTTTTATGTACACAGAAATATGACAAATGACACTCTAGTAAATCTGTATATAAGCTCTGCTAGAATATATCCTGCTTCTGTTTCAGCGTGAATTGCTAATGACACCGCCCTCACTTCAGTTATACAAAAGAAAATTGTGGATTATTGTGACAACACAAATAAATATGCAATTCATAAACCTTATTTGAAATTACCTCAATTAATTTATGTGCTACTTCTTATATGTCTTTTTCCAGAATGTGGTTCTTCTATTCTAATTTCTAAGAGGTTAAAAAATGAATACACTCCAAGAAAAAAAAAAAAAGGGTGGAGGTTTTTTTATATAGAATTGTATCTGAAATTCACCATTTCTTTCAGTACTTTGTCTGTAATTTCCAAAAGCACTGAATACAAAATAAAACTTCCAAATAAAGGTGATTATAGCTCTCCACATGAGGGTTTGTGATTTTTTTTTACAAATTCGGAATTACAGAATTCCTCTATGTTAGTGCGATCTTCACATCATATTTTATTGCATTTTTTCATCTCTAGATATTGATATGGGGAACACAATTCTAAGCTATCCTAGTAGAAGTTCTCACCATTTCCTTTCTGCCCCATCTATCTGTTTCAATAAAAGTGGATACAATTATCTCGCACAATAAAAGCATTCTGAATAGTCTTTCAGTTAACGTTGCCATCAACTGTAAAGCATCCAATGCATAAAAAAAGAATCATTAATATTTCAATTTTTTATTTTATTTCAGATAGTTCACATTTGAAATTCATACTCTTGACTGTGGTGCCACTGCAAACTTAGCTGAACTGTCTAGCCTGCAAAAGTCTTTTACTTTCTTTTTATCCACAGTGAATTACTTTCCCTGCTGGTTGTCCTTTCTCTTGCCTACTTGTAAAGTGGGAAAACCAGAAACAATACCTCAGTCTTCTCTACACATCATATCTAAACTGTGCTGTAACTATTGCTTTACAAGACCAGAGATATAAAACAGCATAGCATTTTTGAAGCACAGACCTCTGCAGGAAACTCATTAAGTCCAATCACCAGCCTACTGTGCAGACATTTAAAAAAAGAGTAGCCATCAATAAATGTGTTATTTAAATTCAATTTAACATTCTTTGAGAGTCAAAGAAATAATCGATGCATCCTGTGTGCTAGCTAAACAGAGATGCCAGGGGCCAAGGTATTTATTAACTGTAAGAACAGTTCATTGACAGGTTTGCTCTGAGCTGATGTAGATTACTGCACTGGTCTCAGTAGAACCACCATTCAACCAACTAATGGGTAGCTGTCTGAGAAAGCTTGCAGAGGAGAATCAGGGAGAGTTTTCAGCAGGACTATGCTTACTTTCGTGTATCTTGCTGAAAAAAAAACACAACATAAACCTGACTAACAAACATTTCACTTGTTATGTACCACACCTCAGTAGTTTTCAGTATACCCAGGAAAAAAATAAAACAACTAGTTTCACACTTGGCTCATATTCTACAACTATATCTTTCTTTTAAAAAAAAAAGATTAATTGATGAGATAAGAGCCAATTCAACTATGTTAATTCCTACCAAAAAGGAGTTTTTTAGATATACTAGAGCATTTGAAAATATATAACCCTTTTGTCAACATATATTAAAAACACCCTACAATATCTTTAACAAAACAGTACAACTTAGTATTACAAACATAGCACATTATAAAAGAGCAGTTTGGTAAATTATCATCCTTCAATCTCACTCATCCTTAAAAGAGGCCACACAACTCACACCAGTGCAGCTTTGCACTGGTTTCTTGCCTTTTTGAGGTGCTTAGTGCCATGGTCTAGTTGATTGGATAGGGCTGGGTGCTAGGTTGGACTGGATGATCTTGGAGGTCTCTTCCAACCTGATTGATTCTATTCTATTCTTTCTGTATTATTCCTGACCTAAGTACCAGCAACAAAACTAAAACTTTAAGGTCCAGAGAATAATTGTCTATTTTCTAGACTAAATCACAGAATAACTATGGTTAGAAGTGAACTTTAAGAAGAAGTTCAACCATTATCTAACTCTTCCAGGGCCACTACTGCACTATATCCTTGAGCACCGTATCTAGACAGCATTTAAATACACCCAGGGATGGCGATTCAACAACTCTCCTAGGCTGTCTGATGTTTACCCTGATGAATTATACTACTTCCAACCTTCTTTTTAACATTTAAATGCATACATATTTCTCAGAAATATTTTCTTTTTTGTTTCCTTTTCACAGGTAGCACAGATCTCCAACAATATGCCTGTTCACCAACTCCTGTTTGAATCCCAGGTAGGGTTTATTTTATTATTTTTGGTTGGTTAGCTTTGTGGGGGAGTTTTTGGGGTTGTTTTGGCTTTTTTCTTTATTTTGTTTTATTGTTGGTTGCTTGCTTGGGTTAGGTGCTTTTTTCAGAACCATTGGGAATATTGCACTCAAATCTACAATCACTGTTAGGACTATGTGGCAAAAAGAGAGGAATATTTGTAGGTTTTTATCTTACTAGGAAGCTATAAGGGAATCATCATAGAATGGCTTAAGTTGGATGAGATCTCAGAGCTCATCTACTCCAACCCCTCTGCCATGGGCAGGGATGCCTCTGAATTAGACTTGGTTGCTCGAGGCCTCATCCAACCTGGCCTTGAACACCTTTAGTTGTTTAAGGAATTTAAGGACCTTGGAGGTGTTTGTGGATAGCAGTGAAGAACATGCTGCTGAGTCCACGTCTAGTGGGTTGGATAACCAACTCCTACATTTCAAATCCACTCAAACACATCATCTCAAGCACATTTTTGGTGTCCCAGTTGCTGAGAAGTTGTGTACGTCAGTGTGTAGAATGGAGGTTCAGCTTGATAAGGTATATCCTATTTTTTGATTCATAGATTCATTAAGGCTGATTGCAATGTATAGGCACCATGAGAAAGCAAGAAGCACAGTGATTCATAACTACCTCTACAAAGAGCTCCTAACATTTTCTGAATGCACCAGTATGAACTGTTTCACATTTAGACTGTATTTTCCTGACTCTGTGAGAAAATGAGGTTAATTGTATGGATATTCTAGAACCAGGCAACAGATGTAGTAGGAGGAAACTTTAGCAGCACATAGAATTCTCCAGGTTAGACAGTCTGTTTAGAAATGTATAGTGCCATTTTCAGCAATCCAAGCTCTGTTGTTGTATTTAAACCTCCACTAATCTTAGAAATCTAGAGCTTTTCATGTTATTTTAAATGTGGTGGAAAATTATGCTGTAGGTCACAGTGCTTTAAGTGAGTTCTCTCACTCTTATGTTGCTGTCAGGTTGTGATGTGGTATGAATTAAGCCTTTATACCTCTTCAGCACAGTAGGCTGTAAATTAATAGGTGCAAAGAAAGCAATAGTGTTCTGTGAATTAAGCATCAATTTACTACTTCTCACTTTATACACTGTTCACATGCTGGTGTTAACAGCTAAGTGGTCTCTCCAACTTTACAGCTAACACAGGCAAGAGATTATATTAGCTCAGCCACTACTGCAAGCATGAGGGATACTTATCATATTTATTTTAAGTTCAAAATCCTTATAAAAGCTTTCACATACTTTTACACATACAACTACTTACATATATTAATTAGCATGAAGATACTACAAGACGAGCAAGTCATTTTAGATATGCTTTCTTTAAATACAAGCTTAAAAGAACTTCTGATGGATTTTCATGTGAGATATTACCATAAACAAAGCATTTTTATTAACTGAGCCTTAGAGAGATTCTTGTTTGCATCAGGTGTTTACCAAGTTTGGGGTTTTTTTTGAGGTGGAACGTTGACTTTGTGTTTGTTTTTATTATTTCTATCACCTCCATCTCTAAACACAAGACTGACATAGAATCTAAAGGAAAGCTATGTTCCAAAAGGAAGAAAGGGAAAGCATTTTGTTACATCTCTGCCTGAAGATCTCGAAAGAATTACACACATTTCAGCACTTGCCATCATTATACAAGACAGTATTTAGGTAAAGACCACAGGATACCGATACAGCTAACCTGTATTTACCAGGAAGGAAGACAGCAGGCCTGGCTTCACTTCTATACTGTATTTTCCCAAGTCTGCTATCAGTTTGCTTACAACTGTGGATAATTCATTTTTTCAAGCAAGCATTTGAATGCCTGCAGAAAATCCATTTTGGAACATGATGATTTCGATAAATATAGCAAAGTACAAGATACATCACTGATGAGATCATCTTATTAATCCCTATTATGGGAAAACTGTAGGAGCGAATAAGCTGTTTATCTGCATATGTTTGGGTATAGCAACTGCTATGTCAATGCACTGGATATAGATACTGAATTAAAACATGCCATTTCCCACTCAGGGAATTTTAAAAGACTCTTAGAAAGCAATACTTTAAGAACTAAAGTATATCATTTGCCTATCTGTCAAGTTCTACATGTTGTTTGCAAACCTTTTATACACCATTTTGACTATTATTATATCACATGCTTGACTTTTTTAAAGGGTTGGAAGCTCTATTTTCCAAAGCTTAATCTACTAAAAACTGAGGGGGAAAGGACAAGAAGAACAAGTGCAATGTGTCAATGCTTCTTTGAGATAAGTTTTGCCACATTTTAAGCTTAAATAATTGACTACGGCAGTGAACGCTGAAGGAGGATTCAGAAACAAGGATATGTTGGCAGAAGAGCAGTGAGTTGTGAGAGCATGGGAGTTGCCAACAGAAAATGTCTAGAAGAACATGGGACAATCAGGTTATCAGCACCAAAAGGCAGCAACTGACAGAAATCAGATGCTGGGGAAAAGGCATATTCCAACGAGTCTTTTAAAGACACATGGAATTTGCTGTGTTTCTTTAGGATTTCTTCTATCATTTACTCAGTGTACAACATGTAAATGACTAATGATGATGTGTGCCGTAGCAAGAGTCTTGAACAAATGGCATATGGAAGAAGATAGCAAAAAACATATTTCATGAACTTAACTTCAGCTCCAAATAAATAAACAAATATACCACTGATTGATAATACCTACTGTTTTTTCTGGACCACTATATTTTTCACTCTCATAAGGCTATTCATACAGATATACATACTACCTTGCTCATGCACCTTAAATGTACCTTTGTCCTTAAAATGCATCTTTGGGAGTTGGAAATGTACAGTGTTCCGGGGTAAGTCAATTGACTAAGTTTCAGTGTTGCTCTGCGTATTTGATAGTGTCTGTAGTAGTTTAAGGCTTATTGGTTGATAATGTCTGTAGTAGTTTAAGGCTTATTGGAATATTCTAATAAGAGAAACTGGTACAGAATCTGAATGAGCAGGGCACTGGTTGTAAGAGAATAACAATGGTAAAGTCTGTATCATTTATAAGTTTGTTAAGAGATATAAAAAAAACAATATATAAACAATCTTACTCTTTGCTTTTGGCCACTGGATCTGTTCACTGTTCCTTTGCTTGTCTCTAATCTCATCTGGTCAATCAAGGTTAGTGGAAAACACATGAGCTTCATTGGTTGTTTTCTATCTGAGAGAGAGGGTGGCCTTGGCTCCTTCTGAGCTTTTTCTTTGTCCAGGGTGGGGGAAGATTGAATTTCGGTATTATTTCTAAATTGTATATAATTGGAAATACATGTAAATGTGTTTTGTAACCTATGATTGTAAATTTAGCTTTGCAGTAAAATATAGCTTTATCTTACTTCTGAGTTGTCTGAGCAAGTCTGGTAAATTCTAACTGGGGAAGGGGGAAGCTCCTAACTCACAGTGGCCAAGTGCTAAACACTATTAATGCAAGGGACTAGGGGATTTTTACACAGTAACTAGAAAGTTTGTGATATGAAAGTCAATAGAAAGGATTAAAGGGTAATTATACAACCTCTTTTCCTGAAAGAAAACAAACAAAAAAAACCCTGTGGTTCATGGCAGGTCAGACAGACAGGTTATCAACTGCATAAACTTATACATATTGGTCTCAGTTTCCTATCCAAAACAAACTAAAAGGGAAATCCACAGTCAGAAACTAGTTAACTAAAAGTTAAGAGCTTCTAAAAACTAGTGGACAGTAAGAGAACCCTGCATCAGCACCTCCAACACAAACATACAATTTTGCAGTTTCACTGGTGACAAAAAGGAATGACTGCCAGGTCTCAAAAGAGGCTAATTCTACTATGTAACTACAAATAAATTAACAAAAAACTAATAGTCTTCCCAATTGAAAAAGCGGGAATCTAACTGTCGACTTTCCGTTGCATGGCCATGGCACATCTTTTCTCATATGACAGAAAAGGAAATGGAAACAGAACCTTAAAATGTCAAGGGTAAGTCACAAGTGCTTTTCTGGTGTCTAAGAACATTAAGGAAGGCGCATTCGCAAGCCATACATCCTTCCACAGCACACCAATAGATGGTGCTCTTTAGCTGTCTAATTATGTAATTGTAAACTACACATTCAGCTCATCTGTATGGATCTGCTGCTATAGTTGTCTATCAGAAAGGCGATTTAGACCACTCCATAATCGTATGCATTACTTTGCTATAGACCTCTCACGATGAAGGTGCTAAGATTAAGACAGATCTCTATAAACAGGACAGCTTGAAATGGAATCATCGAACAGCCTGGATTGGAAGGGACCTTTACAGGTCATCTGGTCCAATCTACCTAAAATGAGGAATGTCTTCAGCTAGATCATACTACTGATTTGCATTATATTTAAGTTCCAATCTACCTAAAATGAGGAATGTCTTCAGCTAGATCATACTACTGATTTGCATTATATTTAAGTTCCAGATATGGTGTATTTAAGAAACACAAATTAATATTTTAAGGCCTAGTTGTTATAAGAGTTATTCATTAACACAGAAATAAGAAATTTCAGATGACTAAAGGTGCTTATGTCAAATTGCATGCCAAGATTACAGTAAGTCATTATTGCTGCTTCCAGATCATTCTCATACCCACATACATTTTAATGGCCTTGCACTAGGATATTGAGGTGATTAATAAGGAAGTCAGAATAATCTTGTATTAATCTCAGCTCTGGCCAGCCTGATCTAGGGTAGAGTGTTCCTGCTCATGGCAGGGGGGTTTGAACTAGCTGATACTTGTGATCCCTTCCAATTCTGATTCTATAACCTTAAAAGTATTTTTAAGCAGTACTAGAAAATTTATTTGAACTAAAAAGCATGAAGTAGTTAATTCTCTCAAGACTGGCAAAACACACACAAAATTTGAAGGACAATAAGTGTAAGTTTAAATGAAACCACAGTCAGACAACATTAGTGTACTGTAGGGTAAAAGAGAAAAAAAAAACATTTTAGAACAAACTATGTTCAAGATTTAGATTCCAAGGTAAAAAAATAATAGTTGCAAAGTTATTCTTGGCATCAAAATCACGCACACTAATAGACTGAGGGTTTTTTTTCTGTTGTTGTCAAAGAAGATTTTAGACTTGCAAATAATATGGCCAACTCATGTTTACATGAAATCTGAGTCAGGCTTATCTACACTCATATGAATTGCTCATATACTCAGATTTATTTTTAAAGTAACAATGAAACCACCCCAATCTCAAGGAGGAATCTCATTTAGAAAGTTTCAAAAATATGCTTTACACAAATGATACATTCCTGATTTGACTTTGAAACTGTGGACTGAGCCTTTAAAATACTTATCAACACTCTTTCTCCAGAGAAGAACACTCCACAACCTCTCTGGGCAGCCTGTTCAGTGCTTTGTCACCCTCACTGCAAAGAAGTTTCTCCTCATATTGAGGTGAAACCTTCTCTGTTCAAGTTTGTACCCACTGTTCCTTGTCTTACTGCTGCAATCCACCAAAGAGATTGGCCGCATCCACTTGACACCCACCCCTCAGATATTTACACCACGTATGACATATATAGAATGAATCCCTGCTTAGGGTCACTTCTCCTTGCAGGTGCAGCCTTTTACTCTCCATCCCCAACACAGTACACAAGACTCAGCACTGATCTTTGTCTGCACACCAATCCACACCAACTAGAAGCACTGAGGGTTACCACAGCTAGATGCACATCCTGTCTATGAAAATCTAAGTAACTGCACTTTCTGAAGTTACCAGTAAGAGACTGAGCTGAAAAGTAAAACCACTGAACAGAATGAGTTCTGTTCTAACTCACACCAGGACAGATCCAAATTAAAAAACGAACAAACAAATAAACATACATTTTTTTCATCAATGGTCTAATAAGGCTTGTACTTCTTCCACAGATTAAAAAGACCTCTTCCATCTGCTTCACATTCATTCTGTGAACAGTGATGTTAATCTTTTTAAGCCTGTTGACAACACTATTGATTCAAAACAGATTTTAAAATGTAGTCATAAGTGCACATCCATTCAAGGTCCAGAGCTGCAAAACTGATCTTGAATTAGAAAAAAAAACCCAACACAATAACAACCACACCAAAAACTGGAAAAAAAAAAAACAACCAACCAACAACTTGAATAGCTTTGGACAATCTAATTTTATCAAGGACATAAAGTAACGTCACATGAATCTTTTATAAGCTAATTCCATTAGGATGAACTGGAGGAATGATTTTCAAATAATCTTTCAAGAAAAGCAAATCTCTTCTTCCTTTGCAATGCACTGGAAAACAACAACCACCTATAGAACATGGAAATTACTGAACACCTTCAGAAAGGTTTAGAAATATGTAAGGCAGTTTATAGTAACAAGGCATATAATAGATGCACTATAACTGTTATATAGTGTATCTTCTCTACCTATTTTACGGACACATCAGATTATCAGAGAATCATATAATGTCAGGGCCTGGAAGGGGCCTTGAAAGGTTATCTAGTCCAATCCCCCTGCCAGAGCAGGATCACCTACACCAGATCACACAAAAAAACACGTCCAGGTAGGTTTTGAATATCTCCAGAGAGGCAGACTCCACAACCCATGTGGGCAGTCTGGTCTAGTAACCTGTCACCCTCACAGGGAAAAATTCCTCCTCATGTTTACACGAAACTTCTATGCCTCAGCTTCCACCTCTTGTCCTGTCATCAGGCATCACCAAGAAGAGCCTGGCTCCATCCTCCTGCCATTCACTCTTTACGTTTTTATAAATACTGATGAGGTCACCTCTCAGTTTCCTTATCTCCAAGCTGCAGAGCCCCAGCTCCCTCAGTCTCTCCTTGTAAGAGAGATGTTCCATTCCCTTAGTCATCTTTGTGACTCTGCACTGGACTCTCTCAAGCAGTTCTATGTCCCTCTTGAACTGGGGGGCCCAGAACTGAACACAGTACTCCAGATGTGGCTTCACCAGGGCAGAGTAGAGGGGCAGGAGAACCTCTCTCAACCTACTAGCCACACCCCTTCTAATACACCCCAGAACGGCATTGCCCACCCTGGCCACATTGCTGGCTCCTATCAGCTAGAATCCCCAAGTAATTTTCCTCTTTCCTACCTTCCAGCAGATCAGTTCCCAACTTATACTGATACCTGGAGTTGTTCTTTCCCAGGTGAAAGACTCTGCATTCACCCTTGTTGAATTTCATTAAATTTCTTCCTGCTCAGCCCTCCAGCCTGTCCGAGTCTCACTGAATGGCAGCACAACCTTCTGGTGTGGCAGACCCAGTTTGGTGTCATCAGCAAACTTACTGTCAGTGCACTCTGTGCCCTCATCCAGGTCACTGATGAATAGACTGAACAGGACTGGTCCCAATACACAGCCCTGTGGGACCTCACTAGTCACAGGCCTCCAACTAGACTCCATCCCACTGATCACCCCCTAGCCCACTGATCATCCCCTAGCTTTTTTCTTTCAACTACTTCCCAATCCACCTCACTACCTGATCATCTAGAGCACACTGCCTTAATTTATCCAGAAGGATGCTATGGGAGACAGTGTCAAATGCCGTACTGAAATCAAGATAAACCACATCCACTGCTCTATCACCATCAGTCCACATAAAAGTTTGTCAGGTTGGTCAAACATAACTTCTCCTTGGTAAAACCATGTTGACTACTCCTAATGACCCCACTGTCCTTGATATGCTCAAGGACAGCATTGAGGATAAATTATTTTTCCTCAGAATCTAAATTCTCCTTGTTCTAACATCTCTATTGTTATATTTTAAAACAACCCATCCACTTACTACTACAATCACACTGGAACTGCTTGTAATTTTGTTGATATGTCTGGAGAGGACAATCCAGAAGCACTGCAGCATAAACCAACAAAATCACTAAAGAATCAATTTGAAATTATTTTCTTCATTCTCAATCTCTTTCTAGCTCCTGCAGTGCTCATATAACTGTTACTCTATGCCCTTCATTAGGAAAAAAAAAAAGTCTTATTTTACAGTGATTATTCCTTTAAGTGAAAAAACAGTCATAATTACCAGACCATGGCAATGGAATATTTTTAACACAGAATTAATGTATAAAGCTACTGATATGATACCAGACACAATAAAAAGAGAGACATAAAAATAGTCACATTTTAAGTTGATACAACTCTAGATTATTGAAGTATGGACCAATTTTACATTCAAACACACAGATGAGTTTTAGCAGATTACAGCATGAACTACTTTTAGTACAGCTCTAAGGTTGCTATGGTAACTGTTCTGGTTTAAATATAGTTGAATGTGTAGCTTTGTTCCAAATTATCATCCAGTAATCCTTTACACATTTCTTATAAAACTTCACATAACTTCCCTGAATTTCTGTCAGTGATCCTAGGAAGGCCTAATAAATCCTTGGCCTTAAATGATGGGAGTTTAAAGTGTCTCTAATTATGAAACAACATATCAGGGAAAATTAGGGAAAAAATTAGACTGAGTTCTAGAAGAAATGAGTTTTACATGATATCTTTGATAGCAGCATAAAGCTGAACAAGGAGATCAATGCAGAATATGACTCCATTGCTTTCTGCTCTATGATCATAAATATTCTGGGAATGGATATGGCTACGTGACTGTAAATGTAAAGCTATTCCTTATATTTGTATGTTCAAGTTTGATAAGTTTAATTTCTTCCCACAAAGTAGCAAAATGTTGCTAGTGTCCAGCAGAGCCTCACACAAAATTAAATGGAGAAAGCACTGGCCCTGACTGTCATGCATGTCTGAGCCTGAGAGGTAAATGGAGTGCTCAGAAGTTCTCTCTCAGACAGCTAGATGTGAGCACTTAATCTGACACGAAACTGACTGATGTCACACAACTCTGGGACATGCGGAAAGGTTAGAAAGCCATCTTGTGACAAAGTCAGAACTATCTCCATTGCAACGTTTTTACCTACTTGCCAGCATGGTTGCCACATTTTCATTTGACAGCGCTTTTCAGCATATTAGAAACTTCACAGTTATTAGTATATTACACTGCCTGGCCTGTCATGGCATTACAATAATAGTGAGATTGCTTTAGCTCTCCAGAAAGGCATTCTGAAGATAAAAATCAGTCATCTCTGAGCAGGAAATCTGTATTTTTTTTCTGCACTGCATTTTACAGCAATAGTGCATATGTCAAGCAGAAGACAGTCTCAGAGATATAAAAAGAAGAAAAACTTGCATATGTAGCATAGATCCTAATACAAATTGTTATGCAATTTAATCCATTCCCATAGACAGAATTATCATCTTTTACTCAGAAAAGAGAACCTAGTAATTATAATACCGAATCGAAGTCCTAATATTGCCAAGCAAATAGTTATAACATCAGCCACAATAAAATACACATATACATGAGTATATGTAGCAAGACTGAATTTATAGCTTGTTTAGAACAAGACATCATCCATGCTCTTTGAACACAATCTATTTTACTGTGAAGTTGCATTTTGCTCACCTTTCACTGCTGGAGTACAGTATCATGATAAGCCATTCAAGACACAACATGAACTCGCTTCTCATACCAGGTTCAAGTATGTAATGTAAATAAATGCTCAATGCTAAGATATTTGATAAATACAACTCTTGAAGATGCAAGAAAATAAGAGGAAGGCTTAAGATTTGGAAAGAAATAGTAGTAAACTACTGTATTTTTTCTTGGTTCTGGAGGGAGAGAGGAATCAAAGGAAAATGCATAACAACACAGTCATTACTAACAGGTAGGAAATATCTTAAATATCTTTTCATGTGTTTTGAAAATAACCACCATGAAAAAAAAAAAATCCAACAACCCCAAAAGCATCCAAAACAAACCCCCAAAAACCCAACAAAAAGAAACTGAGATCTTCCTAAGATCTCTGACTTACCATATTGATGGTGCTTCTGTTCCACTGATTTCTAAGAAGTCATATCCTTCCTCTAACTGAAAGTCAGTAAAGACCAAAGCAATCGTATCTCCTGGTTCAGCCAATATGGTCCAGGTGCAATCAGCATTATTTTCATACTCAGAAGGGAAGTGAGGACTTGAAATAGTTCCGCTTGTCCCACGTAGTGTCCCTCCACAAGCTCCTTCAGCTGATGAGCAGAGTATCAATTACTATTGGAGTTGCACTTTCAACAAATGTTTCTGACATAACAAGGCCAAATCTTCTGTGCACAGAATGCAAGTATATACAGAAAGATAAACTAAAACTCTGCCCAGGTGAATGAAATAGATCATTTGTCACCTTTAAGCCTCAGATTTTTGGGGTTAGATTTTTTTACTTTTTCCCCTCCCCCTTGTCGGTGACACTTAAGTGCCAGACCGAATACAGACAAGGTTGGCAGAAGAACAAGAGAAACTTGCACTTTGGTTCTATCAAAGTGTTCACAGAAGAAGCTTAAGAAAGAACTGGTCAGGAAGTCACAGAAACAGCTTGTTATTCTATGATATAGTGCTTCTTTTGAGGAAAGAGAAATATCCTTACAGATTTACATGCTGGAAAAAAGAATCATTGAAAAGCTTTTGTCGTGTTGTAATGGGGCTGTGAAAGCTGCAGCAATAGTAATCAAAACCATTTCTGCATAGGTGAACGATCATAAGCATTTCATTTTTAATCCATTTATATCATCTTTACTTACAGCTTTTATTATTAGGTGTTATTTGCATATTCTCAGTACATAAAGATATTTAAAAAGAAATAGATTGGTAAGATGCATGACACAAAGGAACTTAACAGTCTAATTAGGACAATAACAGAGTATCTAATTAAGACCATTGAGAGGCCTAGCAGTAGAATTGTTTTTCAATCACAGTTGAAAGCCTGTCAGTGAAAGAGTTTTAAAGAAAGATTTGAAGGAGAAAGGATTTGTTTGAATCAATGCAACAGGAATTTTGTGGCTGGACATTAAAAGAAGAGAGACTACTACATGAGAATAAATACCTAATAAGGGACTGAAGTGAATGGAAGAACTGGAAGAAAGGCAGAAACAGAACAATTTCTATAATGTTGAAGTATTACACGTACCATTAATTTGATTGGAAAAAAAAATATGGAGGGAAAGCTGCTGAAAAGATTCAAACAAGTAAATACTTTCCCTCTTCTATATGCAAAGTAAATTTTGACAATTTAAAAAAAAAAAGTAACATAACATTGGCTGCCAAAGACTTACTGAGCTTCTTGATTTCTTGGCACACAAATTCCTCAGAGGGGAGCAGGTCTTTGCAATAAATTTCATACTTTACTTTTTGGACTCTGATATTTATGTGTCTTATAAAGGAAGGATATTTGAGAGTGGAATAGAACCACATTTCTAAACTATATATTTTTTTAATTTGTGAAAATAAGCCATTTCTGTGATTCCTCCCTCAATTCCTGGCTTTTTATACAGTGCATATTGAAAGGGCCATTGTGCTTCTGAGGGAGGAAAGGGAAGAGAAAGTGAAAAATTAAAGAACTCATGGATAAAGCCAAGAATCAGAGTAAGAACTCCCAGTGCATAATACATGCAAATATGACAATAATTAAATTTATTATGCAGCAATGATAAATCATAAAGAAGAACTATGATCTGTTACCCAACAGTATCTAGAATTAACC
This sequence comes from Tricholaema leucomelas, assembly GCA_013400475.1. NCBI lineage: Eukaryota > Metazoa > Chordata > Aves > Piciformes > Lybiidae > Tricholaema lacrymosa > Tricholaema leucomelas. The sequence goes on from WAAF01002193.1 coordinate 316,300, forward strand.
ACCTTCTTTTTCAAACTGCATAGTTTTCAAGTACTTCATCATCTAACCCAGTGAACCAAAACAAACTAATTTGTTACATCCTATGGCAATAAATACTTTTTTTCCTATTTCCTTTTCTTGTTCCCATTTGGTTGTAACACTGGCAGATTATTTTGGTTTTGGGTTTTTTTGGGTTTTTTTTGTTGTTTTTTTTTTTAAGATTCAAAATGTAATATCAGTTCCAGGTGATAACTCGTACAAGTTACACCTGAGAGCCAGCAAGCAGGCCTTCCCCTTCTCTAGGGTAATAAGTAAAATCAATAACCCATGTAAAATTCTATGTCAGCCATAATGTTTTGGTACTAGCTGCTTGCTGTTACATTTCAAAGGTCTCTAACTGCTGTGGTAGGCCTGATAGGCCCAAGATAGGCTTACACATGTCCTGCCTTGCCTAGGCATGTTTTCCTGCTCCAACAGAGAGGCAAGAGCGGGAAACTGACACAAAAGAACCTGGAGCCACTGAGTGTGACCTGCCCAGGGTCCTGTGGTTTAAGGCACACACACTTAGCCTGTGCCTGCCTAGTGCCAGGCCTGTGCTTTTCCTAAATTTGGGAAAAAGAGAGCCTGTGGCTTTGCCTAGCATGGTAAGGTTTGACTAACTGCCATCCTGATTGGCCATTCTTGTGTCCAAAGGGCAATTAATCTCGGCCCACACTGATAAAAGGAGATATGCAGGTGAACAACCTGCTTTTGCTTCCCTGCTTTGCTTCCCTGCTCTTTGCCTGCTCTCTCTGCTGTGCCCAGCCCTCCTGCTGTTGCACACTGCCTTATTGCTTGCCTGCTAAACTCCACTGCTGCCAGTTACCAGGAGCAGACCCTGGGTGCCTGCACACAATCAGCCTGTGTGGCCAGCCTGACAACATGCTGAGACTGTACAACATCTGCCTCTGCACCTGAAAGTCCTGCTTAAAAGTCCTGGACATATACACAGATAGCATCAATTAACTTCTGTGCTAGTTTGAGCCTAGCTAGCATGTTTTGGTGAGAAGAACTAGATGATAGGCTGTAAAATGAAAACAATGGTGTCTACTTCCCTCACAGTCTTGCTGGGATGTGTAAAGAAGAAAGGCAAAACAAAGATTACTGCACTTGCTTCTTCTCTTCGCTGGGAAGCTTTGCCTGCTGGGGAGAAGCTGAGGCTGCTGGCTGGACTCCATCTTGCTTTCTAACCTCACCCTCCTTTTGCTTGGCTGCTTCACCTTGCTTTTTAACCCTCTGGCCAAACCTCCATTCTTTCTTAGGACTGGGGTAAGGTTGAGAGGGGTAGGGGGAAGGTGAGGGGTGGTTGAGAGCCCCTCCTGGGGACTCAGGTTTCTGGGAGGGGAGTTGTGTTTGTATTACTTTTTTTTCCCTTGTATATTTCTGTATATATCTGTATATATCTGTATACACTGTAAATATCTGCTTGTAAATTGTGCCAGCTGTAAATAGAAGCTTCATTCAAATTTCCAGAGCCGACTGAGTCTAGTCTGGGTGATTTCTAAAAGTGTGGGGGACACCCAAACCATCACATCTTTCCCTCCCCAAAACTAACTCAAAGAACACATTCTATGGAATTTTGTTATGCCAGCATTATCAATGACACTATCTCTCACTGCTTATGACTGACATTAACTAACATCCTATATGTAATTACAATGCTACTCAGTGTCTCTGCTGCTAAGTCCTTGAATAAGCTTTGAGCTCTAAGGCTTTGAATTTCACAGCTGACAAAGAAGGCTTATGTAGTTGATTATTTCTGGCAGTCATATGCAAAAAAAGAAGAAATAATCATCCAAATTTATACTCTGTGCATCACCAATGGAAGCTAAAGGAACTCTGGCTACTACAGATACCTGCCCAGAGAGATGTATAGCTTTTTAATCTATTTGTAACACCATTTCAAAGAAGTTTGCAGGAAGTCAAGGTAGCTTAGAAATTGAAAAGGAGTAGTATTCTGGTAAGACCACAGAAACTAACTCAGGAGAGATAGTCATTATTTTCTGGCAGGTGTGGATTCATCAGGGAAAGACTGAGGCAGAAGCAGCTGCACAGAATGATCTTTCCTTTGATTCATTTGCCACATTCCAGGAGCCTGCAGTGTAGGGACTTCCTTGTTATCACAGGTGGCATCCAGGATAAGGCAACCAGACTGTTGAATGATAATCAATTGCCTAAATGTGATCACAGGCTGGCAGGAAGTGGCCACACCACTCAGAGGATGAGAGCCATAAACTATTTAGACATATGCTGTGTTTCATCAGCTGGCTCCAGACATATCTGGCTTCCTTGGACTGATTGCCCCTGGCCATGACCTTCTTGATGTCCTGCTTTTGAGAAAGCTAGAACAGCACTTGGGAACCTCAATTCATCACTGTGCATGGAATAATTTCATACTAGATAGTGCCTCAGGCTTCATGAATTAAAGCTCAAAGTGATTAACAAATTTAATTTTAAAATGTGCAAGTAATTAATTCCAAACACTTATGGTTATTTTCAAGTTGTAAGCAACTGCAGAAAGTTCTGTTTGTATCAGCATAAATAACTACTTGAAGTATAAAGTCACAAACATTTGGATCTCTCTACAGTCAGGAATTAAACATTCTGAATTTAGAGAATATGTACCTATATAAAGTATTCATGCAAGCACATATGGCTGGCATCATTTGGCAAAAATATATGTATACTGTATAGATGTGTAGCTCAGATGAAACAGATAAGCATATATCCAGCAAGTTAATGCATGTTAAATCAAAAGAATCAATGACAAATCATTGCACTGAGGAAAAAAAAAAAAAAAAAACTTACTTTTTTTTCAAGATAGGAAGATTAATTTCACAAAAAAATAATCTGACAATTTCGTTGTGTTTTGCATAAGATCTTGCTATGAATGAGACAAGGCTTGCTAAGCAGATAGCCAAGAATGAGGTAAGAACGGAAACAATATCCTAGAAACCTTCCTTATTTAAATAGCTTAAGATATCTTTTGAACATCCAAGCATTTTTCTTGGACTTTCCTCTCCTTCCAACACAAATATCTTCCAGAGTGTAGCGCTCCATATTCTGTATGCCTTTTACATACAAAAACAAATTAAATGTTTATGGAAGTCATAAGTGTTTATTATATACTAAAAAAAAATCCCACGTTTAAAACCCATCTAGCCTTTGAAAAACAATTTAGAATCTGAATTTAAATTATCAGAATTTGCTATTCAATTCAGTTTATACTGAAGGCCCTCAATTGAAAGATCATTTAACTAAACTGTTATTGTATCATAACTGATAAAATCATAGCTGTGATTTAAAGCTCCAAAGACATGGTCATAAAGGAATGTTTATTCCTAGCTATGCTATTCCTTTTTCTAAAGTACAAACAACAGAACAGATGCAACTATAAATTTGAGTGATATTTTAGAAGTCATCATCAAAAGGCATACTGTGACTTTGAGTCCATTTTGTAAGTGTTGTAAATTGAAGAAAACTGCAATTCTAGAGGGTTCTAAATGAACCCTAGCCATGTATTATTTAACACGCATGCCTTATTAACAACGTCACTGAAACCATTTACTCTCCAATGTGTGAGAGAGCAGTCCTGCAGAGAGATATCTGCAGGTCCAAATTGATGGCAAATTCAGCGAGTGAAAAGTGTGTCCTGGCAGCCATAAAGACCAACCATGCACGCAGCAGATGTAGCTAGTCAAGGGAAGTGATTGTCCCACTCTGTACTGCACTGGTGCTGCCTCAACTCAAGTACTGTTAGACCTAAAGAAAAAGACTTCGGCAGTGTTAACCGATAAGCTGCTCAACATGAGCAGGCAGCATGCTCAACATGAGCAGGCAGCGTGCTCATGCAACCCAGAAGACAAACTGTATCCTAGGTGTGGCCAGCCAGTCAAGAGAGGAGGTTCTCTCACTTTACTCAACTCTTCTAAGATCCCACCTCAAATACTGCATCTGGTTCTGGTGTCCCCACCATAAGAGCAGCATCAAACTGTTGGAATGAGTCCAGAAGAGGCTCACAAACATTACCCAAGGGCTAGAACACCTCTGCTATGAGGATAGGCTGAGGAAGCTGGGGTTGTTTAGTCTGGAGAAGACTCTGGGAGGGTCATACAGATGCTTTCCATTACCTGAATGGAACCTACAGGAAGGCTAGAGAGGGACTTCTCATAGCAGTGGCTAGTGATATGCCAAGGGGGAATGGTTTAAGCTGAGGAAGAATAGATTTAGAAAGGAGCCTAAGAAGTTCTTAAGTATAATGGTGGTGAGAGTCTGGAATAGGTGGCCCAGACAGGTTGCAGATGCAGATATTCAAGGCTGTGTTGCATGAGACCTTGAGCAAACAAGCCTAGTTGAGAGACATCCCTTCCCATGGCAGGGCAGTTGGAGTAGATGACCTCTAAGGTCCTTTCCAACCTAATCCATTCTACAAATCTACAATTCTGTGATTTTGTGCACTCAATACAAGAAGCACATCAGTCTTAGAGTGTGTCCAGAGAATGACGATCAAGATGGCAAAAGGCCTCAAGGACAAAACTTAGAAGAAACAGTGGAGGTCACTTGGTTTGTTCAGCTCAGAGAAGGTCAAGAGGTGAGCTTAACACAGCCTCGAACTTCCTCTAAAGGGAGATGATAAGTTTGTCTGTCTGGTGACTAGTGACAGGACACAAGGAAATAGAATGAAGGGGAACTTATGATTTGATGTTAGGAAAAGGTATTTCACTGAGCTGGTTGTTGGCCACTAGAACAGACTTCCCAGGGAAGTGTTCACAGCATCAAGCCTGTGAGATGATCTGGACAATTTTTTAGTCATGTGGTTTAGTTTTAGATAGTCCTGTGATGAGCAGGGATTTGGATTGAGTGATCCTTATGGGTCCCTTCCAACTTGAGAAATTCAGTTATTTAAAGGCATTTTTGGTAGTCCATTTGTGAAAAATATATATAGAATCATAGAATGGTTTAGGTTGGAAGGGACCTCAAGGATCACCCAGCTCCAACCCCCTGCCACAGGCAGGGACACCTCCCACTAGAGCAGGTTGCTCAAGGCCTCATCCAGCCTGGCCTTAAATGCCTCCAGGGAAGAAGCATCCACAACCTTCCTGGGCAACCTGTGCCAGTGTCTTACCACCCTCACTGTAAAGAACTTCCTCCTAACATCCAGTCTGAATCTCCCCTCTTCCAGTTTAAACCCATTCCCCCTCGTCCTGACATTACCAGGCCTTGTCAATAGTCCCTCCCCAGCCTTCCTGTAGGCTCCCTTCAGATACTTAATACAATCATTCAGCACAGAAAATACAGCTATAAAATAATGATGAATAATTACTTTCACAGATATATGCTTCAGACATTTTACAAATGGCTAATATGAGGAGATAAATTCCTTATTTGAATAAGACTTTTAAGCTGTCATTTTAAAATGTCTTACTGACCAAAAAAACCCTAAAACCTAGCCGTAGTACATCAGTGGCAAGTTTAAAAATAAATGTTAGCATGCCAGTGCCAGGCTGCTAAACTGCCAGACTCATAAAGACCAAAAGCATCACTATGTGTTACAGTGGTGTGGAATTACACATTCATCAGGCAATTCATTGATTTCATCGAGCTCCAATTGGCAGATGGCTCTTTAACCATCAAAATATTCACTTCTACTTGCTAATCTTCTTTAATACTTTTGTTTTTTATAGACCCTATTTCAAACAGGTAAAAACCAACACCTGTGCTTCTTTTCTGTAGAAAAGTCACTGAGTTGTTTTGGGTTTTTTTCCTATCATCACTTGAATCCAGATGTACTGCATCTCAGGTAAGTGTTCCAATCAGTTTGGCTCCCTCTCCCAATTTCTTCCTTTGCTGTTGATCAACATCACATAAATTAAATACTCGTTATAACATGAGTCTAAGAAAGGTTTTCAAAGGACACTTCAAAATAATTTGGATTGCTCTCTAAGTAGAATGGGATTTATTTTGTTAAAATGTCAGAAATTACTGTAGTTCAGGAAAATAGTGTCTATTTTACATATGTTTAAAAAAAAAAAAGATCAGATTTCTCACTTCAGGTTAGCAGCATGTACAAAATGCAACTGTAGAAATTGTTGCAATCTGTTTAGGCAGGTGTGGGCAGCCATTGCAGCTGCAGCACTACTTGGAACATTTAAGCTGTGACATTTCAGTGAGCTTGATCTTAGAAGTCTCCAGTGAGGTCATGCTGTAAGTTACTGGCCCTGACAACACCAGATTTAGTGGGGTGGTCTTGTACTTCCTGAGGCTTAAGATTAATTATTTTTTTTCCTTTGTAAATAGTGTCTACCAAAGTAGCCTATTACAGCTCTTATTTATTCTATCAGTTTGACACATTAACAAAGATCTATTGACTCTCCATCCACTTTGGAGAGGAAGTATGATTTATTAGTCAATAAAGTTACACACTTCAAACAAGACAGAAATAGTGACTGACAAACTATTTGGCAGAAAAATTCAGTTAAACTGGTAATCTGAAGAGTTAAACTCTTCAGCCTGGAGAAGAGAAGGCTTCGAGAGGACCTTATAGTGGCTTTCCAGTATCTGAAGGGAGCCTACAGGAAATCTGGGGAGGGACTATTTACACAGTCTAGTAACGTTAGGACGAGGGGGAATGGGTTTAAGCTGGAAGATGGGAGATTCAGACTGGATGTTAGGAGGAAGTTCTTTACAGTGAGGGTGGTAAGGCACTGGAACAGGTTGCCCAGGAAGGTTGTGGATGCTTCCTCCCTGGAGGCGTTTAAGGCCAGGCTGGATGAGGCCTTGAGCAACCTGCTCTAGTGGGAGGTGTCCCTGCCTACGGCGGGGGGTTGGAGCTGGATGATCCTTGAGGTCCCTTCCAACCTAAACCAATCTATGATTCTATAATAGGTACTTGAGCAAACTTAAAATCAAAACCCCAGCTCTGACAACAACTTGGTCTTGAGAGGATAACTAGATTAAGAAGTTAAAATTAATGAAAGAATCTGTCATCTCATACCTTCTCTCCCACAGAAATAAAGTGTCAGTCTTATGGATATCTTGTAAAGGCTTTCCTTTTTCAATTAAGTATCTTAAGCTGTTTTTCAGTGATATGATAATTCTTCGCTTGAGAATGTATTTTAACATTGATAACAATCCCTTAAAATAACAGTCTACAAGAAATTAATACCAAAGTTCTACTTTTGCAGCAAAAATAGAAAACAGGCTGAATTCTTTGAGGGCAAATTACTGACTGTTGTAGCTTTCACATCTTTTTTTTTTAATAATTAGGAAGGGTAAACCAGTTATTCCCAGAAATGTACATGCAGTTATGAAATCCTTCATCTTTTTATGTCAACCCCTGAGGTTTGTTTTTCATTTTTAGCAAATCATATCTTTGTTCATGTTCCTAATGGTCAGACTGAAGTCCTCTTTTTCATTCTTTGATTTTACCATATCATGCTGGGTACCTTCATGCTTTTATTGTAATATTCATTTCAGTTTTTTCATTTCTTGATCCTATTTTCCAGGCACCTTATTTTCCAGCTTTGACCTGGCATCTCTTCAGTTTTTAATTAAGTCCCTCCATATCTACAGATACACATTAGAACATGAAAATACAAAGATATTGGTATGTAGAGATCTGTCTATCAGTAAATAGATATATACACTTCTACATACACATATATATTTAAGAAAGAATGTTTGTAGCTGTGTCCATATCTCTGTTGGGTGTGGTCTAGCCAGTCCCACACTACTCTATAAGAAATTACACAGCATACCCCATCTGCTTTTCCTAAAACACTTTTCTTGCTTCCTATGTGACCAAAGAGTTTAATTCAAATTTCATCTCAGTGTAAAAACACTGCACTAATTGCTCACCAAAACTGCTCAGGCAGAAATCAGTCATGTCATTCTGAAAATTAGATTTGGGAAAATAGTCTCACTTTGTTGTATGATGCATCATCAATAAGTAGAACTGTTGGGAAATTTCCCTCTTTTTAATATTTTTTTAGCCTAAACAACATGTGTAAGTGATGGGATTCAGGCATCTATTTCTCCTTCTTACACTTATTAAATCAGTTTTGTCAGAACCTCAAAGGCTGAGAATAAATTGCATCAGAGGGTTACTTGCTACCTCAGAAAGCACTGATAACACTAAAAAAAGTCAATTTCTTTTTGCTAGATGTTTTGGAAATACCAGATATGAAACCTTGTATTTACTTTATTTCACTCTACAGTTAACCACAGCCTTCCTCCCTTTTCCCTTTACTTATTCTCTTATTTATGTTCTTCACCAAAGTATTTCTCCAATAATATTACCTCGGTCTGGAAATTGATTAACTATTACTTGATCCTTTTGGACCTCTCTGACATACAATCTCTTTTTCATCTTCTTTATTTTCCCTCCAATAATTGTGTGTCTTATTAATGATAACATATTACACACTCTTTCCCTCACAGCTATTCACTGTGAGAAAGAGCTTACCATTGTAATATCACTAATCCAATTTGTATTCCTAATGTTAGCTTCATAAAAATCTAGACTCATCCAACTATAATCAACTAGGGATTCTCAAAATTACTGAGAATTGAGAACCTAATTATACAAAGTTCGTTTAGAAGTAGTCACATATCATAAATCAGCTATTAGTGGAGTTACTGCAGAGAATGAAATTGACTTTCAAAATGTTTCAGACTTGTCCTGTACAGTATTTCAACCTCAGGATAAAAAAGGCAATGTTTTGGATGATACCATTATTGCAGCCACTAGTAGTGAGATAGCAAAGATTTTTTAATTCTGACAATGAAATTCAGAAGAATAGAGTTTAGGTGGGCCACTGATTTTCCTTGACAATTTTTATAAGCCACCTGCACAACTTTTTGTGGAATGTCATGGTAAACTTCCTGGCCAGCTTATAACAGCTAAATCCATGGCTGCTCATGCTTAACATGTAGAAAAACAGAATAAAATTGTAATAATTGCACAGAATTGTAGAATGCCAGGTTGGAAAAGACCCCAAGCTTTATCTGATTGAACCTTTATAGGTGATAGTATAAATGAGATGGTCCAGCAGCCTGCCAAGCTAAGTCTTAAAACCATCCAGTGTAAGGAAATCCACTGTTTCTCTTGGAAGATTAGTCAAGTATCTAACTGTTACCATGGAGCAAAAATTTCTTTTGGATCCAAATCACAATCTCCAAGGGTAACCTGTGCATAAATTACCTTATGTTTTCAGAATTTATCATAGGATTACAGAATCACTTAAGGCAGAAATGACTGCCTAAGAGCAGAGCTACTGAGGAACACCAACACAACCAGCAGGCAGATCAAGCTGCTAAAATTTCTCAAGCTGATACAAACTCTGATCTTGACCTTAATTGGAAACCCCAAAGTGAACCGTTCTTAGCTCAGTGGGCCCATGATCAATCTGCACATCAAGACAGAGATGCAACATACCAATAGGCACATGATAGGTCAATTGACTTATCCATGGACAACTATCACCCAAGTCATACATGACTGTGACATTTGTGCTGCTATTAAACAGGCTAAGCAAATCAAGCCCTTATAGTATGGTGAGAGAAGGTCAAAGTACAAGTATGGTGAAGCCTGGCAGATTGACTACATCACTTTACCTCGATCTCGTTCTGGCAAGCAGTATGTGCTGACGATGGTAGAGGCCACCATCGGGTGGCTGGAAACCTATCCAGTTCCACATGCTACTGCACCTAACGCCATTCTTGGCTTGGAAAGACAAATCATGTGGAGACATGGAACTCCAGAGAGAATCAAATCAGACAATGGCACTCATTTCAAGAACAATCTTGTGACAAACTGGGCCAAAAAGCACAGTATTGAGTGGATCTACCACATACCCTACTACGCACCAAGTTCAGGGAAGATCAAGTTCTACAATAGTTTGCTTAAAACCACCCTAAAGGCTATGGGGGTTAGAGTTTAGAAAAAAACTGGAACAAACATTTAGCACTAGCACCTTGGAGGATAAATAATAGGAGTTCTGTAAACAGAGCAGGATCTGCACAATCAGATTTGGTCCAAACAGTGGATGGTGATAAAGTTCCTGTTGTACATGAGAAGAATCTGTTAGGGAAAAACTGTTTGGGTATTTTCTCCTTTGTGCAAAGGGAAACCTGTCCGAGGGGTGGTGTCTGCTGAGGGTCCTGGTCATACCTACTGGGTAATGCAGGAGAGTGGTGAGATCCAGTGTATTCCACAGAGAAATCTAACTTTAGTGACAGAGTTTAAATTCAGAGTATATAATACAAGCTGCGCCAGGGGAAATTTAGGCTCGAGGTGAGGAGAAAGTTCTTCACTGAGAGAGTCATTGGACACTGGAATGGGCTGCCCAGGGAGGTGGTGGAGTTGCTGTCCCTGGAGCTGTTCAAGGCAGGATTGGATGTGGCACTTGGTGCCATGGTCTAGCCTTGAGCTCTGTGGTAAAAGGTTAGACTTGATGATCTGTGAGGTCTCTTCCAACCCTGATGATACTGTGAGTTTTCTGTTCTAGGTACTATTGGTGTCCAATAAGACAAAATCTGTGAGAGAATCTACAGTACATGAGCACAAACTCATTGTCACCTGGGAGTCCCTGTTCTCATCTCATCTGTGATGAGACAAACTGTTTGCTGTTTTCTGATCTTTTGAATCACCTACATCTGAGATAGCCAGAACAAAGTGTAATCCAAACTTGTGATATCCATTATTGTAAATATTGTTTTAGATTAGATAGTTCTCAGCAGAACACTGAGTGTTATATAGGGGTGGATTGTGCTGGTTTGAGGCCAATTGAAATATTTTACTGAGAGAAATTAAATGCTTAGCTGTGAGAAGAAAAAATAAAACATGTACCATGTATCACCCATTTTTCTACTGAGAAACACAACTAATCAAAATACAGATAAAACAGTCACTTCTCACACACTGCTCAGCTCTCACTTTGGGCTATGCCTTCTTTCTGTAGGTCTGGTATCTGTGGCTGCTTCTGCCTTAACTCCAATCTAACCCTTTTTACTCTAAGCTCCTTGTCTTTTTTTGACATCTCATATACTGTGGGTCCAGCTGATGTAGCACATCATTAACCATTTCATCTTGGGTTTCATTCTGTTCCCTGCCTGTCTTCCAGCTCAGACTTTGAACTCTTTTTTTGCCTTTGAACTTTTATTTCTGGTCTGTTTTCTGGAGATTATTTTCTGTCTTTGAGTTTGCAAGCTGCCTGATTTTAAGACATTAAAAATTTGAAAGAAAATAGAAAAATAGGTAAAGTGAAATTATCTAGACTTTCTAAAAAGTCCACTGACTACCTTGAACATCTCTTCAGGGTTCATTATAAGCTATCAATGAATCTACAGCACAGTTCAGCTCCACCATCCTTCACATGGCTAAAATTTAAGGAGACAATTTCCACAATTAAGTAGCAGTAAGGAAAAAGAAAGAAAGGAAAAAAAAAAACAACCAGCAGATAGAAGAGTCAATGCTATTTACATCTTCCTGGAATTACTGCTAGAAAAATTCCTAGTCAGAAACAGCTGGACATCAGCTTTCTCATGCTTCTGGAAATACTAAGCAACAAAATTGCAGAACATGGTAATTCACCAGCATCATTAAAGCTAGCAGAACATACCACAGAGAGCAAAGTTGTTATGATTTTTTAGTATATAAACCACATAGCATTGTTTAACTCTGCTATTTTATCTGTCATGGTTGCCACGAAATCAGTTTATGATGACTAGAAATAAGAATACCATCAGGAAACGAACTGTAACAAAAAGTGCTTTCAGAGAAGAGACCGAGGTTCTTAAACAAACAATAAGGGAACAGCTCTTACTTGAAGACATGGCAAATGAAGAGAGCTACCTCAGAGCACATGTTCCAGACTGATAAAATAAATATTAAGTAATGCCTAGAAACCTTCAGCAAACTCACATTCCATACGAATTCTAAAAATCTGAAGCAATAGCTCAGCTCACAAAAACCATTAACTATTAAATAACTCTCCTGTTGTGGTTGTCATTTCTTGACAGAAGGTAAGCATAAGTCCTTCAAGTTCTACGTGGAGTTTAGGACCCTAGTTAAGTTTTTATTAACAGGTTAAATTGAGTTACAAGTGATAAACTACACTTCAATCCTGTTGTGCATTGTGAACACTATCAAAACAGGCAGTATCTGCAGAAATGGAACAGATATTTAGTAGACACTGAGGACACTATAAACTTATGGTTCTCTGTGAAGTGGTAGCTGTAGTACAGAAGAGTCAATGAAATTAACTTAGAAGTAAACACGGTATGTGCAAGTTCATATTAGGTTCTTGATGTGCCACAGCATGAGCTTTCCAGAATCAAGGGTCATTCCCAATGACCAGGAGAGAGATAATTTTTCATTTCTCACTTTAGGAAAAGTCCTGGCAACTATATTTGTCAAGTCCACCTCAGACTTCCAGAAAGTATTTATGAAAACCATTCCCAAGCACACAAAGGACAAAAAGGTGAACAGAAACCAGCAGCTTTTGCCAATACAAATCATCCTACCTGGGTTTTTTTTCCATTGGTAAAAGAATTTAGCTTGATATTAAGTTTTCCACTCACAGGTGCCCACTAGATTCTTGTAATCACAGCAAGGGCATATGGACTGGATTTGAGGGCATAACTGGCTGGACCATGAGGCTCAGACAGCTGAGGCCAATTGCTTAATGCCAAGGCAGTGACCAGTGGCTGTATTCCCCAGTGACTCAGACTGGGGCTGAATTTATACAATATCCTCACCATGAATCTGGAGCACCTGACTGAATGCACCCTGACAACATTTGCAGATGGCACCTTGAAGGCTGGGACTGCCATTGAGACAGGCTTTAAGAACAACAGGATTTGACAAGCTGGAAGCATGATAGGAATCTCATGAAATTCCAAAACACATTCTAGAAGGCCTGGAACAGGATCACCCAATGCAACAACAAGAAAATATCTGCTAGGTAGTAGCTCTGACAAAATGACCTGAAGTCCTGGTAAAACACAATATGTGGTACACTTTCACAGCACTGAAGGCTCTCCACATAGTATGTTATGCAAACAAAAAGATAGCCAGCAGCTGAAGAGTTAAAAGACAGTTCATCTGCTTGCACAGGAGGCCCCATCTAGAATGCTGTGACCATCCTAGGGTCCTCCAGTACAATTACACTGAGAGACTAGTACAAGCCCAGAGAAGGGCCACTAAAATGACTAAGGTAATGAGGAATGTCTTAGGAAATTAGAGAATAAGAAATTTTGATTTCTCAGCTTGGAAGGAGTAAGATGTGAGAAAAATCTAACTGCACTGTTTAGTTTAGGAAAAATGGAGATGGAATGTTTTCACAGGTCCACAACAGGAGAAGTGGGAAAGGGCAATCTGAACTAGAATACTTCCAGAGAAGCTTTAGCATCTCCAGATATTAAAATATCAACTGGTCAAAGCCCTGAGCAACCCAACTTAACTTTGAAGTTATCCATGCTTTGAGCAGGAGTTAGACTCAAAGGGATTGGACTACTAAAGGTCCCCTTCAGAGATGATATGCTTGAAGATTTCAAGTTTCTACTTTCTGGCAGAAAGTTTCCAAGAGTAAAAATTTCCAAAAGCATTTGCCAGGTCCTGCCATCAAATTGCTATAGCTACCCCCATGTAAAGGAAGAGTTAAAGACAGTAGATAACATCTACCTCTGAAGGCAAACTCTGAATGGTAACTGCTTCTGAACTGCGATTGCAGTTTTAAATCGTGTGGATTTTTAGACAGGACATCAGTACATTTACATTTAGAAAGAAAAACAACACCTCAAGATAAAATAATTCAACCTACTGGTTTAACATTGTCTTAATATTTTATTTTATAGCTTTATTCTTACCTCTGCAAAAAGGAACAGGAAAGTCCCACGATGCACCATTTCCAGGACTTACAATACATGTCAACATAGCATGGCCTTCTAGGATGTAGCCAGAGATACAGCTGTATCGGATTTTATCTCCAATATTGAACCTTGTTCCATGAAGTACTCCCTTAGGTATTTCTCCTGGGTTGCCACAGGTATGACTTGGTAGTACTGCCAAGAGAAAGAAGAAAATGTTTACAGAATTCACTGAGAAACAATTGAAATTAAATATTTAGTTTTATAATTATATTTTTTACTATTCCTTACAGAAATAAGGCAAAATTAGGCCATGGAACCTACTTTTATGGAAGATTTCAATTTATAGGAGATATAACCCCTTTCAAGGCCAAATTCAGACTGAGTTTTTAGTTTAATAGTCCTACAGCAAAGCTCTTTGCAGCTCTGTTTTCAAACAAAATATTCCATAAATCTGTTTCTCCCCAAACTCTGAATGATGTAGAAAGTTTTTTGTTGTTGTTTTTTAATACTGAAGAAAATATTCATATAATTTATTTATGGATCCAGTCAGGAGGCACTTTTAAGTACAGTTTTCATTTCAGTTCATAGAACAGCAGTTTAAAAGTATCCAATAATTAACTGCTCCCTGACAGTAAATTAAAGCTTAAAGTATGTTTTTAAAGTTTGATTTCCTGCTTATTTTCAAATTACTTCAGGGTCTAGAAAATAAATTAAGTCGATCTGTGTTAATAGAAACAGAAAAGACAAAGGAAATAAGAAGTGAAATGGAGCTGGTGTGAATACTTATTTTCTTCTTTTATTGCAGAAAGTTACTACCAGTTTTAAGTACTACTTATTTGGAGACTGTCTTAACTAGTTACCAGTTTAAAGCTGACACTCCTCCACCTAGGAAAAGCAAGAGTGTGTGCTGGGGAATTGGCAACTGTAATTGTTTTTGTTCCCAGTGTCATTTGAAACTTACTAATGGTATGCCATTCTTTTTATTGAAGTAGTACCAATTAAAAATGTTTAATTTCCTATGGAGCAGAACAAATAAGTCCAAGAAGCTGAAATATGTCATGATCAGAGCACAGAAGATAAGTGTGTTCAAAGAAATGGTGGTCTGAAAAGCTCCCATTTAATTTAGGTGTCATTTCACAAACTACATCGTTCCTGGACAAATTCTTTCACTCCATACATCTCTCTTCCTCACATTACCCATGTACAGAATGACTAAAAGCTCACTAACCCCCATGTTGCAAGGATTAAGTACTCAATCCATGCACATCCTCAGAGTGTTGGAAAGCATTCTATCAATATATGAATGCTAATTAAGCCCCATTATACAATAGAACTTAAATTATTAAACTCCCAAACTAACCTCGTTACTCAGTCACACTGGCACTTAAAATGATCATAATTACACTTATGTTACAGCCCAAATTATATAGGAATGTTTTGAAAAGACCCCAAACCAAAAAGCTAAAAATAACTGAAAGTGGGAACATGTTCACTTACAATGTCATTTATGAAATAAAAACAACAAATCATCACTAAATACTAACAAGGTAACAGAAGTCACATAATACTCCGATTAGTCAGAAGAGTGTTCAATGTGGCAGATCAGACACCCAAGTTCTCAGTGCATTACATGAGGTTGCTGAGCTAGAAGCAGACAATGTGATCTTCAGCTTCATTTGTTCTGTTTCAGAAGCCTCAATAAAATTGGATATTTGGATGTGCACATTCAGATTGGAAAGAGAATCAATGTTTGACTTCCATACAAAATATGCATATAAAATATGCATATAAAATAGTGTCATCAGAATAATGACAATAATTTACATCCCCCAAAGCTGGCTCCACTAGATGCTACATATACTGCTATATAGTATTATATATTACATAACATCATTAAAAATGCTGTCTTTCTCTTGGCAAATTTTCCTCTTTTGGCTCTTTTACTCACAGTAATACAGGCAATTTTGCAAGGTAAGTCAAACAAGTAAAAAGTTGTACATGCTTTGACACAACAAAAAATATGCATTGGAAAAAAAGACCTCTGCTTTTTCCAAATGAAAACATTTTTACACAACACTGTAATGCAAAGTAGTGTCATCCTAAGATTTGGCATATGAAGCAATATTTATGCAATCCAAAAGTCAGCATTTATTTTTATGAGTGGGTGTGCTATCTGGGAAAAAAAAAAGCATTATTCAAAGATACTATAGTTTCTGATACACTGCATTTTCAAGAAAGACATGTCTCAGTAAATCTACGTCTGCCACATACATAACAACTGTCCCTAACTTGAAATTTTATTGCAGCAAGTCAGCTTCCTCTATGTGTAAAGAAGGTCTCCTATGATATGACATTTTTTCTGCCTCTTCTTACCACTGTATCTGTCAAGAATCCTATTAAGAAACAGGACTTAGCACCTGGAATGTGGCATGCATTTTACCATAACCTCCTAAAATCCAGTAAAAGATGAGTATCTGAAAATGACAGCCATGTTCAATAATACATGTAATAGCTCACACGATTTCTCTGCTTGTCAGGATCAAACATTCAATTACATTATTTATGTGCTTTTCTGAAACTTTGATTGAATTATAAGGAGACACTTGCCCAGTTTCATCTTCTCAGACTTGAGAGTTTCCAGTCTGGACTTGAGATGAATTACCCTTTGAAGGTTCCTAACAGCAACCAAAATAGTTTAAACTTTGGATTATGAGAGTTCTGTCTAATCAAAGCTAGCATATGCAAAGGTTCTCTATCATGCTTTAACTTTCCTGCTGTTTCCAGTAAAAACTCTCTGTTTTTCTGTAGTGTTATTGAGGTCAGTTGTCAATAAGATTGAGACTTGGCAGTCACTTCATAGAATCACCAGGGTAACTATATCTGTCACTATCAAGATGCTGGATTCATGAAATAATTTGATGTCCACTCTGTACTGAGAACAACAATAAGCAGAAGCACTGGAAGTAATGGGGCTTTAGTATTGACCTAACATTACAGTGTTCTTAGATAGAATCTCATTTTTTCTTGATTCAAGTTCTTACAGGTTTGAAAAAAAAACAAACCAGAATAAAGCTACTGTGCTTGGAAAGAAATCTATTTAGCCTTAGTATTTTAAAAGCAAAAATGTGTACAACAGAATAGCTAAGCAGATCCATCCTCTCAGACTTTCTCTTCAAGAGCTGATCTGCACTATTGCAGCAAATGTAAGTATTTCTTTGAGCTTCACTCTGAGCACAGATCAATTTGGAGCACTGTGTAGTAAGACTTATTCATTAAAGATAACAGATAGGCATCCTCATAGATTACCTGCATCTTCCTAGACATCAGAACTGTTTGACAA
Organism: Tricholaema leucomelas; assembly: GCA_013400475.1. Lineage (NCBI taxonomy): Eukaryota > Metazoa > Chordata > Aves > Piciformes > Lybiidae > Tricholaema lacrymosa > Tricholaema leucomelas. The sequence continues at coordinate 333,530 of WAAF01002193.1, forward strand.
ATTAACATGATTAAAATTCCTAACACGGTAATTAGGTAACACGCCAAATGTTTTCAGTTTTCACTATTTAACCTGACTATGCACATATCTATTTACACAAATATTCAAAACATCATCAACTGAATGCTTAAACATAACTTCAGTATTTATTATCAGACTGTGGCAAAAGACTACACCACAATAGGACTGTAAAATGCAGTAGAGAAACTGCACCATTTTTGACAGTATCAAGAATAGCCAGTTAAAGGCAATTAAATAAACCCATTCTCAGACAGTCTGTGTCAAATTTATACAGCTCTTTCTATACTTTCTGAAGACAATTTGCCACACAGGACACCTGAAAGTATAGCCACATGACCCTAAACATAGTAATCCTTTGCTTTCCCTCACAGACATTTCCTTCATTGCATTGACTACGACAGATTTCACTATATATCCCTCTGTGTTTTTTCGTAACAGAGAAGTCACCTAAAATAAAACAGCAGTGGTTGATAACGAAAACACTCAAAATATAAATGGCAGCTCCCATCAAAATCCTATAACTTTCAGAATTACTCTTGTATACCACTTAAGTTTTCATACATTCTAATGTGATGACCATAGTAAGAATCTTTAAATATGAAGTAATGCCTAAACATTTTCCCACATTTACTTCAAACCCATCATGACAAGTACTGGCAACGTAATGGCAGGATATTAGTAAGATGTTATTGGTACTTTGGTTTAAAAGAGCAAGGTAAAAGAGCAAACCAACTTTCTAATACATTTAGAAGGTTTTCAAGTCTCTGGTAACCCTGCCTCTTTGATTATTTTACTTGAAAAAGGAATCTAGATTTAAAATAAGTTTTAAAACTCTGAAAATTAACTTACCAACTTTTGATGAAAATAATGTCCAGAGACTTAATCTGACAATGAATTCAGGAGAATATAATGAATTTTAAGTGGCCTAAGCTAGGAAGTCAGACAGTCCCTTGATATGGTGAACAGCTTTGGATTTGTAACACTGGGTAGAATTTCAGAAGCTCTATGGAGAAAGTCTAGGCTACAGAAAATGTAATGATACTTAACAGGTGTGACGTGCAGCCCAGGATAATGTGTCTGCATGGTACAGTAAGTGCTGTACTTGGAAATTTCATGCATGAATAGAAGATACATATACAAGTGTATTTCCAGAGTCCTAGAAGTACTTTTTCTTTTTGAGGAGGGCAATAACTACACTAACATGAAAACAAATTAAACAGGCCAACAAACAGGAGAGAGAAGTGCCACACTTTCCTGTTAGAACAGTATTGAAACTAAAGTCCACTCACAGAGAAGTAGAATAGAATCAACAAGGTTTGAAGAGACCTCCAAGATCATCCAGTCCAACCTAGCACCCAGCCCTAGCCACTCAACTAGACCATGGCACTAAGTGCCCCATCCAGTCTTTTCTTGAACACCTCCAGGGACGGTGACTCCACCACCTCCCCGGGCAGCCCATTCCAATGCCAATCACTCTCTCTGACAAAAACTTCCTCCTAACATCCAGCCTAGACTTCCTCCGGCACAANGGCACTTTCAATGTACCATTCAGCAGTGCTGTACTGAACTAAAAACTGACTTTAAAAGGTATTTGTATGTATATGCATCTTCACTTTTTTTTTCTTTACTAAATCTATTCTGGAAATATGTGAAATTTTGAGGGTGTAATGAAATTGCTTGGAAAAAGCATTTCTAAAGAATTTTGTAGAACTGCACTTGGCATTTCCACCTAGAAAAAAAGACTACAAAATCAATATAGCTGATTTAAAAAAAAAAGTTTCTAATGTCTTACATTAAACTCCATTACAGCATATTTTGACCTTTCTTTTTTAAATAATTCCAAATATTGAATCAATTGAAAGGCATGTAATATTTCACTGTCAATTTATTAAACATCTTTGTCCTTTCTAGTTCCAGGGACTATGCACAATGAATAGTTAATTTGCTCTACCAGTGCTGATTTTCACATTAGTATGGAACACTGCAGATGAATGCAGGTCATTTGTTAAAGGACAGAAGCTGCAGTGTCTTAACTTTTTCAAAATTCTGTCAGAGTTCACTTGGCCTACAAACTTCTTTTCATGGATGTGATGGTTGATGTTGGATAAAGTAATACTGAATGTAATGAATTTATAGAACTGTCTGTGGTACAGCTACTGGAATTTGAAATACTGAAGCATAAGCCATGGACAGGCGAGAGTGCATGAGTTCAGAAGTACTGACAGAGGGTTGGAATGACCTTAGAGAATGGTGTAACAAATGTAAACAAGGGTAAGGCTGGAGTCTGTGGTTTTCACCTATCGCTGCTGACTTAAAATTGCCAGACACAACGTATGTGCTGTTGAGAGATCTTATCATAGTCCTAATGCAGGTGTATGTAACCAGAGTCTAACATGATTTTGTAATTGTTATGTATCCCTCTGATAGAAAGTATATAGGCCCATGCTTGGGTGCAATAAAGGGGATTTGGAAAGCAAAAGAGGTGAGGAAGCTAGAAGGGATGCTCAGAACACAGCTGTTTCAGCTTTATCTCCACAGATGGTTGCTTACAGAGACTGTGCTGTCTCCTTCTGCAGTGTTTTATCAACCCCACTTAAGAAATAACTAACATTAGAGAGATTTTTCTTACATCTAGATGGGATTGTCTGAATTGCACTTTTTGTTTATTGCCTTCTGTTTCACTAGTGGACACCACTGGAAATTCTGGCGGTATCACCTTCAGTCCTTCCCAGAAAGGAAATTCAACAACTCCATAGCATTCCCCTGAACCTCCTCTTCTTCAGGCTGAACAGCCTCAGATCTCCCTCTTTCTCCTCAGATCAGATGTAACAAGCCCTTAATTGTCTTTTGACCACCAGTAAATCAGCTCAACTGGCAATTGCTTGATCATTCCTCAGAATTTCACGATGAAGCTGATACATTTAAATATCGTTCACTATAATGGGAGATGGAACAAACTCTTCCACAGTTTAGGATAACACTAAACCAGAGAGCAGTCCATACACTGAATTTTAAGACTTCAGTGCTGTTGAGATCCCATTGAAACACTGTGGCATAAATATGAAATTCAGCAAAGGCAAATACAAAGTTTTGCCTCCAGGTCAGTGCACTGCAACACCATGTAATTGTACATACAGTATGTCACCAGCTGCCTGGGAAGCAGTTCCGCAGCAATGCCTTCTGGCTGCAAAGACACACAACTACATCCCAACCTTTAGAAGTGTGAAAGGGTGGCCAGCAGACCAAAGGAAATAATTCTTCTCCTTTCTATGGTGCACGTGAGTCTGTGGCTGGAGCACAGTATCCAGTCTGGGGCTTTCCAGTACAATGAGGATATTAATATATCAGATCAAGTTCAGTGGAGAGTCACCACAATGATCAGGGTCTGGGACACTTGTCTTGTGATGACAGGCTGAGGGAGATGAGCTTGTTCAGCCTGGAGAAAAGTTTGCTTTGGAAAGAGGGAATCTTATTCCTGTCTCCACATAAAGGGAGAGTGTTAGAAAAGACTTCAAAAGCACCAAGTCACAAGATGGAATGCAGTGAACACAAGTTGCAATAAAGGAAACTGCATTAAGAACTCAGAATGTTTGAGTTTTTCCTGCATGACAGCAGCCAAAGACTGAAATACACTGCACAGAGAGACTGTGGAATCTGGGCTGGGAAATATCCAAACTGTAAGAGGATAAAGCCTTGTTCAACCTCATCTAACTTGGCCATTCTTCGGCTGGGGGTGAGCAGGTATTAGACACCAGAAACTCTTCCCACTTTAAATTGGTCTTATGTTTCTATGTCCATGAAGTCTGCTGACAATCCCCTTTAGAACCACCAGCACCCATTGGTAGTTAAAACTGCTAAGAACTTTTTCTCCTTGTTTTGATCCTGAGCTTCAAGCTTAATCCTGACTGAATTTATGCTTCTGGAAGACAGATTACACAAGCAGACAAAATGAATGTATCTAATACAATAGAGAGCACTAGTCCAGAGCTAGTACCCTGGGTTCTACATTAAAAAGGTAAATTATTTTAAGGCTAAATTCTGATATTTAAAAAGCCCCATGTGAAATCACAAGGTAAGAAAAACAATAACTAAAAGAATTGAGTCCCAAAGGAAGTCTAATTCAACAATAGGTCTCCATTGGGAGTATCACTAAACTAATTTTTACTCTATATTATTTTGTTATATTTAATAAAGGCTTCTGTGAACACTCATTTTTTAGTGTATTCATTTCAGTTTATGTATGTTATATGCACATACATATGCAAGCACACTAGATCAAAACAGATGCAGAGAGTTCTCCAAAACCTCTTCCACATTTCAAAATAATAACCTCACATGAGACATAGAGCCATAGAATTCAACCAGGTTGGAAGAGATCTCCAAGATCATCCAGTCCAACTCATCACCCAGCCCTAGCCAATCAACTACACCATGGCACTAAGTGCCTCATCCAGTCTTTTCTCCACTATTACTGATCCAGTCTTCTCTCACTATTACTCCATTGGAGGGGGTGGGAAAGCAGAGGAATATGTATAGAATTTTCACATTTGTTTCCCCAAAAATAATGAGGAAATTTGTCTCAGCTCCAGAATTTAAAAAGGAAATAAATCAATCATGATCAGAAAACACTGCTAGTAGTATAATACCAAACGTTTTTGGCATGTGCACATACATACTCAAGCAGATACATAAGCTTGAAAGCTTTAGTCTGCAAGTTATCTAACACTGGATATTTACACCCTGCTTAAAAATTATTTCACCAAAAATTGAGTTCCTAGGATTTACTTTAGGGAAGGAAGAGTTCACTTACCAAAATAAACATTTGCAAAGTGGCAGTCTGTCAAATACCTGATAATTACGCCATAATTACACGTGGAGGTGCTAAATACAGCATGTAAGAACCCACATGGCAGAGATACTGAAACGTCAAGCATGGTCCACTAATCTGATGGACTTTTTTTTTTTTAATTCAAATTATCTTTGTTGGGCCTCTTGAGATTTTATTTTTCTTTTAAAAAAAAGTTCTTACCAGCTTATAAAAATACAGTTGTTATGTTTACTACCATTACCTGAACAAGTAGAAATCTGCACTTTCATAGAGTTCAGGGATAAGAGGAAATCTGTTGCCTGGTAGCTGTTAGTTGCAGTATTTGTGCACTCATAAATCATTGCAGTATTTTCCAGAAAAAAATCCTGTCTCACACCACTTCGAAAACCCACAGCTTTCTTGTTTTACAAGCACTTACCCAGCAGTGTCTGTCCATCTCTAAGGATGTGCAAAATTGTACTGGATTGCACAGCTATGGAAATCATTTGGGAGTATGTAGGAACTTTAAAACTCTAATACATCTTCCACATTGAGATTGATATTTTAATTTTCTTGTGCAGGTAATAACAAAAGATTGATGGATTTTATTTTTAGTGTGTTTACTTTTATTATAAAGTATGTAATAAATGTCTTGCCTTTGGTTATAAAACCATAAAAGTCAATATTGTACAAACAGCGCCAGAAAACTCTCAAGTCCAAAGGCAATCTGAAGTTAAGGCTAAAACTTTCTATTTTCTCAAACCTTTTTTTGCCTCCCATGTTCTGCTTTCCTAGATGAGCTGAGATCAGTGAACAATATTTCTAGATTTCACTTCTCTCCTCATGAAACAGAAGTAGAGAAGTATGACAGTCCAAGCTGAAGCTACAAAAAGCATTTGAGGCTGTGCAAAATTCATAAATGGAAACTTTGCTAGCTACCAGAGATTAGAAGTTATTAGGCATATTCTTCAAAATATCAAAATCATGCTTTTCCACCTCCTCTAAGAAGTTCAGTGTGTTCTATGGTCTGTCTTCCAGTTTGTCAGCACAATCATCACAAGTCTGAGCAATATCTGCCCTTCTCACTCTGAGAAACAGGATGACAGCCTTCTGTCAATGAAAAAACTCATTTTTCCCTCAGCTATCCTTCCACGGTGCTACTTTAGAACAACCAATACATAAAAAGTAATCACAATACTACTTCTAGCTCACCACCTCATGTATGACAACAAATAAACCCAAGCAAATACATTTTTTAACCAGAACTTTTGATAAGCCCATTAAACAAAATGCCTACACTCAACTCATAAAAATCAAACCCATTCCATGCTTGAAACTCACAGGATGTGAGGGTAAAACCAGCAAAATCTTTGTGTGTTAAATAAGGTACTTATCAAACAGAAAGCTAAGTACAATTATCAGCTAAGATATAACCTGGAGACCTGCATACAAGTCTGATTACCAGTGTTTGAATAAGTAATTCCATCTGAGGCAAAGGTGGAACAGAGCTAGTAGAGAGCTCTTAAAAGGAGATTTGAAGACTTTTACAACTATAATCTTGGAAATTAAGATTAAAATATGGTCACTACATAGACACTGGAAGACAAACACCTGGTCACAATTTTATACAAGCTGAAGGCAAGGTTGAGACTGAAAGTGCATGAAGGAATTGGAATTATAAGCAGGTTGAGAACATGAAGTGTTCTAAGCAAAATATGAAACTGAGGCTGTGTCCATACAGTCATATGGAGAACTGAGACTGGGAGGAGTATGACTATTCTGAAACTGACCTTAACTTAGAAATCACTTTTACATAAAAATCATTCCTTGTGTCTTAAGGAGTCTGATCAAGGAATGCAGAAACTAAGCACACATCCTATCCCGTCAGCCTGCCAACACACTGCTGTCTGGGTCTAGTGTTTCTTTTCACTGAGACACTTAAATTTGATTTTGACAGAATGTTAATTGATTTCTGGTTTGTGCTGATTTTTAAACTAGCTAGAATGTTTTGGTGAGAAGAATTAGATTACAGGCTGTGAGAGGAAAAAACGGTGATGTCTACTTCCCTCATAGGCTTGCTGAGATGTATAAGAACAAGAATCAAAACATAGATAAGGCACTTCTCCTGCTGGGGAGCTCCAAGCTGCATCTCCCTCTCACACCTCACCCTCTGTTTCTCTGACTAATCCACTTTGCTTCCTAACCCCCTGCCCGAACTTCCAATCTTCCTTGGGACTGGGGTAAGGTTGAGGCAGGGCAGGGAGAGAAGGTGGAAGGGCAGTTGGAAGCCTCTCCTGAGGACTCAGGTTTCTGGGAGGGCTGTTGTGTTTCTGTTTTCCCTTTTACCTTGTATATTTCTGTCTATAACTGTATATACTGTAAATATCTGCTTGTATATTGAGCTAAGCTGTAAATATAAGCTTCAACCAATTTCCAGAGCTGGCTGAGTGTAGTCTGGGTGATTTCCAAAGTGTGGGGGGGAGCAGGGAACACCCAAACCAGCAGATGGTTTTATAGAGAAAAGCATCTATTTCAAGATGGAAGACAGACATGTACCAAGATACTGTTATCTTCATAGATGATAAAATATATTCATAGAATGGTTTAGGTTGGAGGGGACCTCAAGGATCATCCAGCTCCAACCCCCTGCCATAGGCAGGGACACCTCCCACTAGAGCAGCTTGCTCAAGGCCTCATCCAGCCTGGCCTTAAACACCTCCAGGGAGGAAGCATCCACAACCTCCCTGGGCAACCTGTGCCAGTCTTACCACCCTCACTGTAAAGAACTTCCTCCTAACATCCACTCTAAATCTCCCCTCTTCCAGCTTAAACCCATTCCCCCTCATCCTGACATTATCAGACCTTGTCAATAGTCCCTCCCCAGCCTTCCTGTAGGCTCCCTTCAGACACTGGAAAGCCACTATAAGGTCTCCTCAAAGCCTTCTAAGTTTTATATTCTTCTTAACATTAAAAAAAAGCAGTGGAGCATGAGAAGTTTTACATATATCTTAACCAAGTATACATACATTTCAGACAGCTAGCAATATGAAGCCTATTTTTCCCTGATACTTGTTCCTCCTGGAAACTGGTTGAAAAAGGAGTCTGTCTGACCCATATTGAAAGTTACATTACAAAGACAAGAGTCAACAGAGAACAAAGCCACACTTACAGAGGGCCCAAGAGTTAAGGGAGAACAAAGTCACATTTACAGAAGGCCCAAAAGTCAAGAGAGAACAAAGTCCTATTTACAGAGGGCCAGACACCACAACACCTATGACAACTGTACAGCTAAACCTAGAGGAGCTCGGCCTAGTTAAAGAGGCCCAGCCAGCACCCACAGCTGACGTCAGAGTGACCACCCAGCCTATTCCCGCCTAACCGGAGGGCCACCAGGCGCCACGGCCTATTGCCCCACTCCCACTCACCCACTGGGCACCCAGGGGACTCACCAGTGGTGACAGGAGGATCCTCTGCCCAGACAGGCCAGCTTCGGGTTCCTGCTGTTCCTGGGGCCGATTACAAAGGGGAGTGGGCAGAGAGGGCAAATTGGTCACACCTGGGGTGGGAGGAGACTCCAACAGCACCCAGGTGCTCTGGGCCTGGGGGGAAAATGCGGTGTGGAGTGCCAGAGGGGAAGTGGTGCTGAAAGGAAGGAGGTGAAGAGGGAAAGGATGGAGGTAAAAAGAGGATGATGGGGAAAAGGAAGGAGATGGAGAGGAAAGGAGGAAGCTGGGGGAAAATAGATAAAGAGGAAAGGAGGGAGATGGGGGGATAAAAAATTAATAAAATTGGACTGTAAAAAGAAAAAAAAGTGGTCCTGCTCTGGCAGGGGGATTGGAGGAGGCTCAGGGGAGACCTTATTGCTGTCTGCAACTACCTGAAGGGTGGTTGTGGCCAGGTGGGGGTTGGTCTCTTCTCTCAGGCAGCCAGCACCAGAACAAGAGGACACAGCCTCAAGCTATGCCAGGGTAAATTTAGGCTTGAGATGAGGAGAAAGTTCTTCACTGAGAGAGTCATTGGACACTGGAATGGGCTGCCCAGGGAGGTGGTGGAGTCGCTGTCCCTGGAGCTGTTCAATGCAGGACTGGACGTGGCACTTGGTGCCATGGTCTAGCCTTGAGCTCTGAGGTAACAGGTTGGACTTGATGATCTATGAGGTCTCTTCCAACCTCGGTGATACTGTGAGTAGATGATCTTTCGAGCCCACTTCCAGCCCTTAACATTCTTCCATGAACTTGTATGTACTACTTTTCTATTCTCAAGCCTAAATGCTTTCAAGTCAGGGAAACCCTTACGGGACTGAAAGGCAACAAAGAATGTAATGGCAGATTAAACTTGGAAAAAGTGAGCTTCAGTCATATATACACTACTGGCATCAGAAAACTATTTGAGTTATGAAGCCTTTGGTCTGGTTAGCTGTTTGCACAATCATACGTCACAATCATACGTCAAAAGGAGGGGAGAAGAATTGATTGCCTGTTTTGACATTAACCACCAACAACAGTGAAAGGTCAGGAGAAGAATTCACCATTTGAAAAGCTTTAGCTATAGGAGAACTACACACATATATATATAGCTTGCTACCTGGGAAGTCCTCGTTCCAATGCATGGTATTTCCACAGCTATATCTTATGAAAGTTAACAATGTTAGTGAAAATGAGGAGAGGCTGAGGGAGCTGGGATT
>WAAF01002195.1:0-112781 GCA_013400475.1 Tricholaema leucomelas
GATCTTCGATTATAGTGGGCAGATCTTCCTTTTCTCAGTCCTTGTTTTTGCTTTCTGGGACTTGGACGTTGTGGTTGGAGCCCTTGCCATTGAAGGCTGAGGCAAAGAAGTCATTGAGCACTTCAGCCTTATCCACCCCCTTTGTCACCAGCTCTCCATTTCCCTTCTGGAAGGGTCACACATTCTCCCTTGTCCTCCTTTTCTCACTAATATACCTGAAGAAGTTCTTCTTGTTCCCTTTACTGTCCCCAGCCAGACTCAATTCCAGCTGTGCTTTAGCTTTCCTAACCTGAGCTCTGGTAGCACAAACAATTTCTTTGTACTCACCCCAGGTTCCCTGTCCTTGCTGCCACTCTCTGTAGGCTTTCTTGCATCTAAATGTGTCCAGGAGCTCTCTATTCATCCCTGCAGGCCTCCTGCTGTTCTTACCTGCCTCCTCTTTTTTGGGATGCATTGCTCCTGGGCCTGGAGGAGGTGATCCTTGAACACTGAGCAGCTTTCCTGGCCCCCCCCTTTCTTCCAGAGTTTTTTCCTATGGCACTCTGCCAAGGAGGTCCCTGAAGAGGTTGAAGTCTGCTCTTCTGAAGTCCAGAGCGGTGAGTTTGCTGTGTGCCCTCCTTGGTGCCTTGAGCATCTTAAACTCTACCATTTCATGATAACTGCAGCCAAGGCTACACTTCAGCTTCACTTCACTCACCAGCCCCTCCTTGTTGGTGAGGACTAGGTCTAGCATAGCACCTTTTCTTGTGGGTTCCTCTACCACTTGGAGGAGGAAGTTACTGTCAATGCACCCCAGGAACCTCTTAGATTGCTGGTGCTCTGCTGTGGTTTCCTTCCAACAGATGTCAGGGTGTTTGAAGTCCCCCATGAGGACCAGGGCCTGTGATAGTGAAGCTTCTCTTATTTGTTTGTAAGGAGCCTCATTCACTTCACCTTCCTGATCAGGAGGTCTGTAGCAGCCTCCTACTGTGATATCACCCTCCTGTGCCTTCCCCTTAACCTTTACCCATAAGCTCTCTGTTTTTGCATTGCACTTCACCAGGTGGAGCTCCATGGACTCCAGTTTATCATTGCTGTAGAGGGCACCATCCCCTCCCCTTCTCTCCTGCCTGTCCTTCCTGAAGAGTCTATAACCTCTATCCCCAAGCTCCAATGATGAGCCCCATCCCACCAGGTCTCAGTGATGCCAATGACATCATTACCCTGTAGGCTTGCACAGGTTTGCAGTTCTTCCTGTTTGTTCCCCATGCTCCTTGCATTAGTGCAGAGGCATTTCAGTGGTGCCTCTGTTGGAGCTGACTTGCTGACTGATCTTCCCTTACCCTGTTCTTTGGGCACCCTTTTCTCAGTCTGTACTCCAATCCTAGGGTCAGATTCCACCTGTCCATGCTCAGACACCTCTGTAGCTATCAACCTACCTCCACTCCTCATGTTACCACTACCATGGGGTTTACCACTTTATGTTTCCCTGTTGGCAGCTACTACCTGAAGGGGACCTGGCTTGTCTCTGCAGGACTTTGACTGCATTATTTTGTCCCCAGCATGCTTCTGGGCAGCAGGTTGAGAGCCCTTACTAGTCCCCCATTGCTCCCACACTGGTGTGTCCTCCCACACCTTGCCACATGGCAGCCTGATGACATCCCCCTCCCACTTCACATCCCGTTTAAAGCCCTGTCAATTAGCCCTGCAATCTCCTCCACAAAGACCCTCTTCCCCCTTCAGGAGAGGTGTCTCCCGTTTAGTGTCAACAACCCTGGGGCTGTATAGATCATACCCTTGTCAAAGAACCCAAATTTATGGTGGTGACACCATCCATGGAGACACGTGTTAAAAGGCTGTATTTGACTGCTTAATTCAGCTTCTCTGCCATCAGTTGGAATAACAGAAGAGAAGATGATTTGTGCCCCTGAATCTTGTACCACTTGTCCCACGGCCCTGAAGACTTTTCTTATTGTTCTAGGACTACCACTCATTATTTCTTCTCCTCCTACATGGAAGATAATAATGGATAGTAGTCTGTAGAATGCACCAGGCTAGGAATTTTCCTAGCAACATCCCTAAGCTGGGCTCCAGGTAGACAGTGCTCTTCCCTATAAGAGGGGTCTGCCCAATATATTGGTCCCTCTGTTCTTCTCAGTAGTTGACAGATACAGCAGATGACCTTGTTGCATCTGGAGTCCTGGCAATCAATAGGGAATTCCTGCTTGTTTTATAAATGCCCTGCAGTATCAGTATTTCTTTCTGTGTCATTTACATCAGCCACATGCAGTTTGTGGGGCCACTGAGATAATTTCTCTATGCATCAGGGATGTGTTTCTGTCCCCTGTGTTGGCCCTGACGTTTAAAGACAGTGGAAGATGCATGTGCTTTTTCCCTTGTCTCCACTGCAAACCATTTCTGAAACATGTTAGTAGAACAGGATGGAAAGATGAGCACAGCTCATCTAGCTATTCCTTCATGCCCAAAGTTTCCATGAAATCCTGCAGTGAATGAGCCATGAACCTGGGCGATGAACAGGCAACGTGGGGTGAAATGAGTAATGGTCACTGTCAGCAGCTTTTCCTGCCTTCTCAGGGTCTCCAGTGGGGGTATGCACAATGGGAAGATCCCACAGGAGGGCCTGTCCTTACGCCCTTCACCGGCGGGGAATGGGAGACAGTGTTACTCAGGCTGAGGTCTCTCCAAGAGCCATAGAGAGGATCTGGCTGCGGGGATCTGCATGAGCAGGCCACTGTGGGAACTGGGGTGGTGGCTCTGATGAGCCCAAATGCTTTCCTGCTCTTCCCATGCAGGAAGGGCAAACACAGCTGGAGTGCACAGCATAGAAGGAACCTGGAGGGGCCCTTTGCTCTTCAAGAAACATTCACCCTCGCACTCCTCAGAGCCTGCACCCATCCCGTGAGGACCAGATCCCTTCTCTCTCAGCTCTTGTCAGCCCAACTGCAAACCTGAGCTGGAGCAAGGGCTGCCATCCAGGCAGGTTGCCACATTTCTTCTCTGCAAGGCTTGGACTCAACGATCTCTTTCAACCCAAAGACTCTATGCCTCCCTTTGCAGAGCTTTCTGCCCACATCCGGCTGCATGCCCTTGTCCAGCCAAGAGGCACTATCCCAGTGGATGGCACAAATAAAACCCCACTGCCCCACGTGGAATTGCAGCGTCTTTTTTATTGTTGCCCTACCCACGGTGCTGGATTTGGCAAGAGCCTTGCCCACGAGCAGCCCTTGCCTTGCCAGCCTGGGTCTCTTCTCACTTGGCCGCAGCGCTGGCACGGGCAGGCGCAGCTCTGTGCCCAGGGCCTCTCCTCTTCGCGCTGGCCGTCTTCTTTCCGGAGGGTGAGGCCGCAGGCCGCCTCTTGGGGACGGCGCTGCCGCGGCTCCCGAGCACGTCTGCCTGCAGGAGCTTGTGGAGCTGCGAGCTCTTCTGCGCGGCCATCTGCAGGTGTGCCGGGGCAATGCGCTGCTGCTTGCTGCGCTTGGCGATCCTGCCGGCCACGTCCAGCGCCTTGCGCGTCACACACTGCAGCACTGCGGCCAGGTAGACAGGGGCCCTGGCTGCGAAGCGCTCGGCGAAGCGTCCCCTGCGCAGCTGCCCGTCCACGCGGCTCACGGGGAAGAGCAGCCCGGCCCGGGCGGACCGCGAGGAGCGGCTCCTTTTGCCTCTCGCTTCACCGCTCTCAGGAGGGCTGCCGGAATCTGTCAGCTCAGGCTCCCTCTCCTCCACAGGCACCTCGATGACCTCCTCTGCTCCGAACATGCTGCTCGTAACTGGCTCTGTGCCGCACCTCCCTGTACCCGCCTGTGCTGCTGATTTCCTTGCTGACTGCGCCCTGGGGGTTCCTGTGTCAGGCTTGGGTAGCCTCCACCTGTCCTTGCTGGCCTGGCCAAGCGTTGTGTGGGGCAGGAAGGCCAGGACCGAAGGCTCAGCTCCTGTGCTGGGCAGGTTCTGGTCCTTTGCTCACCTGGGCAACAGGCTCAAAGGCTCTCAATGGGTGGCAGGGACCAATCGGAAAGGACTTCCTTTGTGTCCTCACCTTGCCATTGCTGACATCATCCCCACTGGATCTGGGGATGCTGACATCCCCCCATCCTCTGCCAGTGATCTGGAAATTATATCACAGACATATTAGCAGAACAAGCTTGAATGAGGAGGGTGTTTTAACTGTTCATAGAGTCAGTAAGATTGGTAAAGACCTCTAAGATCATCAGGTCCAAGCGTTAATGTAACACTGTGATGCCCAAAGAAACCAAAGTTCTCATTCAAAGACTGTGCCAGAAGGTTAAATATGAAAGCGCCACACCAAAACAAGTCATAGAATCATTAAGGTTGGAAAAGATCTCTTAAGATCACCAAGTCCTACCATGATCCCAACCCTACCATGATGCCCACTAAGCCATGTCTCAGACATGTACTTTTAAACATCTCCAGGTACGGTGAGTCCAACACCGCCCCAGGCAGCCTAGCACAATGCCTGACACTCTGCAGTAAAGAAATTTGTCATGGGTTGAGGATCCTTAGGAACTGTGGAGTATGGGCCTCTAAGAGGTCCAGTGCATCCAGGGCTGGACAGGAAATTGCACTCTGTTGGTATTTCGTTCCCATAGTTCTGCTATCTTACTCTAAGGTGGCATCAAGGCCAGCTCCTTCTCTTTCTTCCCTCTCTTCTCCTGGGGAGTTATGCTGTCTTACCTGATGATCTTCAAGGTCTTTTCCAGCCAAAATGATTCTATCATTCTCTGATTTTGGGGTTTATCTTTTTCACTGTCTGCCCCATTAATTAGCCCAGCCCTGAACACCTCTCTGCTGCAGCAGTCGTAGCAGCTGCCCAGGACTTCCTGGAGAGTATGACCACTCCCTCAGGACCTCATCAACTCTCCCAGCCACCAGGGTCCAGACAGGAATGATCCACTTGTGGCTTCCTGCAACCCAACAGCTACCTTTGGGGGTAGTATCTAAATAATAAGTAAATAGATAAAGACTGCTGACTCCATTTACTGCTATGGCAAAAGAGCTTTGCCTGCTGGCTGGAATGCCAGGACCTCCCTATAGGTGCAGGGTACAGAGGTTGCAGTCATCATGGTCTGTCAGAGGAGGTCTTCAGGTGTCTCCTGGTCTCCCCGAGACATCAGTTGCCCAATGCATGCTCCAGCTTGCTGACAGAGGTGCCTAGGTACATCCCCACCAATGTGCCACCAGTCCTTCTTCTCTGTCTCCTCAGCACCCTTCTCTCTGTCTGCAGCATATGTCAGTATTTGGCCTGCTCTGTTTGATGCAGGAGCACTCCTACAATGACAGCTTTGCATTTAGTTTCCTTTTGCTTCCTGATTGCTTGTCTGAGTGCCTTTCACCACACCTACAGTCTCCACTCCCAATTCCTGACAGTTCCAGGACAATCAAGGATGTCATTTGAAAAGCTGTGTGTGATTGCTCCTGAATTACCAGGTTATCATCCCTAGATTATTAATGCTCTAATCACTGTTCATAATGACTGTATTCTTGCACAGCTTCTGAGGGTGGTTTGGCATTGTCCAAGAGACACAGAGAAACATTCTGTGGCTGCAGTATCATCTCTTTACCTGCTCTAGTTTGGACTGTGGTTGGAGATCCTCATTCAGCTGTGTGCAGGAGAGGCCTGACTTAATGAGAATCATAGAATCAGCCCAGTTGGAAGAGACCTCCAAGCTCATCCAGTCCAACCTAGCACCCTGCCCTATCCAATCAACTAGACCATGGCACTAAGTGCCACATCCAGTCCTTTCTTGAACCCCTCCAGGAACGGTGACTCCACCACCTCCCATTCCAATGGAGAGAGGACTCTTTCTTGTATTCCCTCAAGAGCTGCTCTTTTTATTTCCTTCTGTGTAGCCAACACAAGAGCCAGCGGGCCACGACACAATGGTGTAATCCAGGAGTAAATCCAAGTGAATCCATGATGTATATGTGTCTGGTGCTCGCAGTAGCATGGAGAAATCACAGAGTGTCTGGTGTCCCTGTGATGGTAAGGATTTATTCCTTTAGTTTCAGGATGTGCTGTCACTTGCCGGAGGGACTATATTCTGGTAGCCCTATTTTCCACAGCAGCACCAGTTCCCAAGCAGACCAGTTGTAGAATAGGAGGTGACAAAGTCCAGTTCTAGGGATCTTCAGGTTTTCTTGGAGCTGTTGGTGGCCCAAAACATTTAGAATCATGGAGTTGTTTTGGTTGGGAAAGGCCTTTAAAGATCATCAAGTCTGACCATTCTCTAACTCTGCCAAGTCTATTGCTAAGCCATGTCCCTTGGCACCACATCGCTGCCTCTTTTAAACAGCTCCAGGGATGAGGTTTCAACCATCTCCCTGAGGAGCCTATTCCAGTATTTGAGGACCCTTTCAGTGAAAGTTTCTTCTAATATCTAACCTAAACCTCCTCTGAGGCAACTTGGGGCTATTTCTTCTCAGGGCTTTGAAGCATTTAGTGAGGAGGAAGTTGTCCAGCATGAGAGTGGTTAGAGCCTGGAATGGGTTGCCCAGGGAGGTAGTTGAGGCCCCATGCCTGGAGGTGTTTAAGGCCAGGCTGGATGAAGCTCGAGGCAGCCTGCTCTAGAGTAGAGTGTCCCTGGCCATGGCAGGGGGGTTGGAACTAGATAATCCCTGTGGTCCTGATTTTTCTCTAGGGTGAGCTTAGTGGTTGGAAGAAGTGAGGTGGACAGACAGAGTGGTCTTATTGTGTAGTTTTTAGTTCCTGGACCCTGCAAGAATGTCTCTTTTCAGGCAAAATGGGAAGGAATGCCAAAGCCTTAGTTTTGCTGCATGAAGAGTCACTCTTGAAGGCTTCCCCAGCATTCTGTTGCTTAGAGATTATCTCTTAGAGCACTACCCTTTGCAAAACTGTGTTGGTTAGAATAGCAGGGGGATATGGCTTGAAACAAGTACATTTGGCCATTGTTTTATACCAGCAGGAAGAAGTTTTCAGAAACCTGGAACTATTTGTGGGATTTAATAACACACCTGGAAAACATCTTGCAGTAAATGGAAGTCTTGGAGCTGCAGGACATGTGTTGGAGCCATTAGTCATGCATTGCTCATAAGACTGGGAAAGCCAGGTCTTAAAATACGAAGAGGGATGACATCACTTTATAGAAGAGCTCTTATGTCTTTAAACTACTGATTCTCCTGAATTACTGGCAGCCCATAAAACAGGTCTCAGTTTGTCCATGAGATCATCTTGCTTTTCAATTAGAAGTTTCATGATCCAGATTCTGTTACCTGCATGTGGGCGTCCACTTCTCTTTCTGTTTATGTAGTACTGGTTCATTGGACCATGCAGATGGGAAAATGTTGCTCTTAAGTGCTCAGTCCCACTTGTGCCTAGATGATGCTATGGAGGGAAGAGCAGGAGTTTGTTGCTCTTCAGTGAACTTGGTGGGACAGCTCCCATGACTGGAATGTTGCCATGGATGGCTCTGGACTGTTCAGGAAGGACAGACCAGCAAGATGAGGTGGGGGAGTTGCCCTCTATGTGCGAGAGCAACTGAAGTGTGCTGAGTTCTGTCCAAGGCAGGGGGCAGAACAGGTTGCAAGATTGTGGGTAAGAATTGGAGGATGTGGAAAAGGAGATGAATGTTGTAGGGGTCTACTATAGACCACCAGAACAAGAGGAGGACATTGATGAGGCCTTCTACAGACAGCTGGAGGTAGCCTCTAGAGCTAACTCCTTGGTGCTCACGGGAGATTTCAATCACCCTGATATTTGCTGGGCAGATCACACAGCCAGGCACAGACAGTGCAAAAGGCTCTTGCAGTGTATCAATGATGACTTCCTGATGCAGGTAGTGGAGGAGTCAACAAGGAGAAGTGCACTGCTGGACCTCATATTAACTAATAAAGAAGGACTGGTTGAGAACATTAAGGTCGGGAACAGCCTTGGGGACAGTGGTCATGACATGGTGGAGTTTAGTATTCTACAGGGTAGAATCAGACCAACAAGTAGAATTGCAACCCTGGACTTCTGCAGAGCTGACTTTGTGCTCTTCAGGGACATGCTTGCAGAGATCCCATGGGCTAAGGCTCTGGAGGGGAAAGGGGCCCAGGAAAGTTGGCTAATTTTTAAAGACCATTTCCTCCCAGCCCAAGCCAGGTGTGTGCCCCTGAGTAAAACATCAGGTTGACCTGCTAGGAGACCTGCATGGTTGAATAAGGAGCTCCTGAAGGAACTCTCAGGGAAGAAGGAATCTTACAATTCATGGCAGAAGGGATTGGTCACTTGGGAGAACTATAGAGAATTAGTCAGGGCTTGTAGGAAAGCAACAAGGAAGGCCAAAGCCCGCTTGGAACTGAAGCTGGCAAAGGAAGTAAAACAGAACAAGAAAGGCTTCTTCAAACCCATCAGTAGCAAAAGGAAGCAGAGGGAAGGTGTGGGGGCAGTGCTGAGTGAGGAGGCAGCCTGAGAACGGAGGGTGCAGAGAAGGCAGAGCTGCTGAGTGCCTTCTTTGCTTCAGTCTTTAAAACCAAAGGCTGAACTCTTCTATGGACTTCAGCCCCTGGATGAAGGAGAGGAAGCCTGGAGGAGGGAATGCTCCCCACTGCTCAGTGCAGACTGGGTAACACAAGTTAAACATTCACAAGTCCATGGGCCCTGATGAGATGCACCCAAGGGTGCTGAGAGAACTGGCTGAGGTTATTGCTCTGCCACTCTCCATCATCTTTGCCAAATGGTGGCAGACAGGAGAGGTGCCTGAGGGCTGGAGCAAAGTCAATGGCACTGCAGTCTTTAAAAAGGGCAAGAAAAAGGTTCCAGGAAACTACAGACCAGGCACAGGCAGCCTCACCTCCATCCCTGGAAAAATGATGGAGTGGCTCCTGCTGGAGGGCATCTCAAGGTACTTGGAAGAGAAGAAGGTTCTCAGGAGCAGTCAGCATGGATTTACCAAGGGGAAGTTGTGCTTGACTAACCTGAGAGCATTTTATGATGCCATAACTGAATGAGTAGATTCAGGGAGAGCAGTGGATATAGTCTGCCTTGACTTTAGCAAGGCCTCTGACACTGTCTCCCATGACACTTTAGTGAGCAGGCTGAGGAGGTGTGGGATGGAAAAGAGGACAGTGAGGGAAGTTAGGAACTGGCTGCAAGATAGAGTTCAGAGGGTGGTGATCAATGGTGCCAGGTCCAGCTGGAGAGCTGTGACCAGTGGTGTCCCCCAGGGATCAGTGCTGGGGCCAGTCCTGTTCAACATCTTCATCAGTGACATTGATGAGGGCACAGACAGACAGAGTCTGCTCAGCAAGTTTGCTGCTGACACCAAACTGGGAGGCTTGGCTGAGACAGCTGAAGGCTGTGCTGCCATCCAGAGAGACCTGGGCAGACTGAGAGCTGGGCACAGAGGAACCAGGTGAAGTTCAACAAGGACAAGTGCAGAGTCCTGCACCTGGGGAGGAATAACAAACTGATTGTGGTTAGTTTTCCTTCTAATAACATCCAAACTCTAAGATGCTGACGTTTCTAAAAGGAAGCTCTCAGGTATGTTTCTTTGTTTTAGCTCAGCCACTGTTTGCCTGTTTTAAATCCCTGTGCGTCAGCCTGCCTATCTCCACCTAAAGCAGCAGAACAGGAGTAAAGAAGCAAGGAAAGTAGCAAAGACAGGAGCAGCTTTCTACTGAAGCTAAAATGACTTTTAACCTTTAAAAGGCTCCCTGGCACACATTTTTTGCCAGTGGGAAATACACATTCATATTCCTGTATGGCAAATCATGAAATCTGGAATTAAACTGATGTGTCATTAGGCTCAGATTCTGACCTAATTCTAAAGAGCAGCAATGTAATCACTGCATCAGAATTATTATAGCCATGTGGGGTATTTTGGTTTTGGAGAAATTTGATTTTGATATCAGATGGTTCATTTAAAGACAGTAGTATTTAATGCTTATTATTATTTAGGAAAGGCAGGTCCTGCCTGACCAACCTGATCTTCTTTTGTGATCAGGTTACCCACCTGGTGAATGTGGGGCAGGCTGTGGATGGAGTCTACCTGGACTGCAGCAAAGCCTTTCACACCATCTGCCACAAGCAGCTCCTGGCACAGCTGGCACCTCCTGGCTTGGACAGATTCACCCTGATATGGGTCAAGAACTGGCTGGAGGGCTGGGCCCAGAGAGTGGTGGTGAATGGTGCCACATCCAGTTGGCAGCTGGCACTAGTGGTGTGCCCCAGGGATCAGTGCTGGCCCCAGTCCTGTTCAGTATCTTTATTGGTGATCTGGACGAGGGGATTGAGTCCAGCATCAGTGAGTTTGCAGATGACACCAAGCTAGGAGCAGGTGTGGAGCTGTTGGAGGGTAGGAGAGCCCTGCAGAGGGACCTGGCCAGGCTGGATGGGTGGGCAGAGGCCAGTGGGATGAGACTGAACAAGGCCAAGTGCAGGGTTCTGCACTTTGGCCACAACAACCCCAAGCAGCACTACAGGCTGGGGACAGAGTGGCTGAGAGCAGCCAGGAAGAGAGGGACCTGGGGGTACTGGTGGAGAGTAGCTGAAGATGAGGCAGCAGTGTGCCCAGGTGGGCAGGAGAGCCAATGGCATCCTGGCCTGGCTCAGGAGCAGTGTGGCCAGCAGGACAAGGGAGGTTCTTCTTCCCCTGTACTCAGCACTGGTCAGGCCACACCTTGAGTGCTGTGTCCAGTTCTGGGCTCCTCCATTCAAGAGAGATGTTGAGGTGCTGGAACGTGTCCACAGGAGGGCAACGAAGCTGGAGAGGGGCCTGGAGCACAGACCTGTGAGGAGGGACTGAGGGAGCTGGGGGTGTGCAGCCTGGAGAAGAGGAGGCTCAGGGCAGACCTCATTGCTGTCTGCAGCTATGTGAAGGGAGGTTGTAGCCAGGTGGAGTTGGTCTCTTCTGCCAGGCAACCAGCAAAGAAAAAAAGAGAATTAGGAGAAGAGATGATCTGAGAACTTTTACAGCCTTCATCATGATGAGCTGCATCCAGGTCTGGAGCCCCCATTACAAGAAGGACGTGGACAGATTAGCCAGGCAGCAAGTTAGGGAGAGAGAAGTTCATGCAGGCCCAAGAGCCACAGAGCACCTCTGTTATCTGTGTTTGTGTTCTTGTTCTTATCCATCTCAGCAGCCTATGAGTGCAGCAGCCATCACCACTGTTTCCTGTTCACAGCCTAGCATCTACCTCTTCTCACCAGAATATCCCAGCTAGGCTCAAACTAGCACAGTCCTCTCCCAAATGCCCTACAGGCTGCCTCTTTCTGAGAAATGCCAATGATTGCAAATCTAAGGGCTTACAGGTGGGGAAGTGCCCCAGAACAGTGTCTGCTGTCTAGGAAAATTCATCCAAAGTATCTAAAGTCTAAGACCTAGACAGTGCTACTGAGAGGTAGGTTCGCTTTTTAAAACCAAAATATTTTGTCGGAGAGTTTGATAAATGTGTTGTGGGAAAGTGGTTCTCAGGTTACAGAAGAACTTCCTGAGAAGATCCCCGGGTAGCAAACAGCCTGGGATTGTTGGTGAGGTTATTTGCATAAGTGAAATGGAAGCTGAGGCTCTGGCCTCACGTGTACCTGCTTTAGAGAAAGAGCCTGGGGAACAGAACAGGTATGGGGTGTATTGTTTGTGTGTCACCTCAAGTGAAGTCATGGTTTGGTACTCTCAGTCCCAAAGTGTTACGTAAATCTCGAGTGGAGCTGTGGAGGAGAAATAAGTAATTATGTAATACTCATTCTTCTGGAAAATCCAGGGCTTCACTACTGAAACCTACTCATATTTCCATCCAACTTCCTGCTCTTTTACTGACACAAAGGAAAACTGACACCCTGCCAGGCTGCGCTGCCATTTAGCATGACCTGGACAGCCTGGAAAGTTTGGCAGAGGGGAACCTCAGAAAGTTCAGCAAGGGTGAGTGTAGAGTCCTGAACCTGAGGAGAAGTAACCCCCTGCACCAGTACAGGTTAGGGACTGACCTGCTGGGGACCAGCTCAGTGGAGAAGCACCTGGGAGTGTGGTGTACAACCAGGATCCAGCAATATGCCCTCATGGCCAAGAAGGCCAATGGTATCCTGGGGTCCACTCAGAAGAATATTGCCAGCAGGGCAAGGGAGGTCCTCATATTCCTCTACTCTGCTCTGCTGAGGCCACACCTGGAATATTGTATTTAGTTCTGGGTTTCCAAGTTCAAGAAGGATGAGGAATTAATGGAGAGAGTCCAGAGGAGAGCCACTGAGATGATGGGGGAGACTGGAACATCTACTTTAGAAGGAAAGGCTGAGAGATCTGGGGCTGTTTAGGCTTGCTAAAAGTTCACCAACAGACTTACAAGTTTTTGGAGGGATTTAGATTAGACATTAGAAAGAACTTCTTAGCCATTAAGGTTGTGAGGCACTGAAACAGGTTCCCCAGAGAAGTGGAAGTGTTCAAAGTCAAGTTGGATGGAGCCTTAAGCAACCTGGTCTAGTAGGAAATGTCTCTGCCCATGACAGGAGAGTTTGAAACAGATGATTTTTAAGGTCCCTTCCAACCAAAACCATTCTGTAATACTGTGATGGGGCAGTCAGGGATGGGGGTGGAAAGAAAGTTTACTCCAGATGAGTAAACAACTTAAGTCATGTTTTCAGATTTTTCTGCCTAGAGAGCCCCTTGTGCTGAGCACTGACAAAAATGCAGACAGCTACCCAGCTTCATGTTGCTGAATATCACTGTGTGCAGTAAGAAATCCAGAGTCCAGTCAGCTGCTTCCTTCTGTGCCACACCGAATGGCTTACTGCTGTGCAAGTCCCTGAGCAGGCAGGTAACAGCACTGTGTTATGATGACTTCTCTTCTGTGAGACTTATCTACAGGTGATCTTCACAAGGAACAAGGAAATACTGCAGCTGTGGCAAGTACTAAGGAGTTGAAACATGAAGAGCCTTCTAATCAATGACACAATAAGGAGAGGCTGGCTTCCATGAAGCGTTCATATGGGCGGGAACCAGTTTGGCTTGCAACCTACAAAGCTATGTGAAATGTAAGAGCTTTCCTAAGCTATTGTTTTTGAGTTCAAGGAGTGTGAGAACTACCAGTAGAGAGGAAGAGAATGAATGCAAATTTTATTTAGATGTCTTTTGTTGGAGTATCGTGGAGGAGGAGCATCATCTCAGACCAGTTTAAAAGCCTGAAGACAGGCTGCTTAGTTGAGATCAGGCTCCCTTCTTTCTTCTTCACGGACAGAGATGTGGTCAAGAATTCTTCTGAGTATTCTGTCCTTGGCCTGGATTGCCACAGTGTCTTCTGAACTGTAAGAGATCATACATTCTGTGGTTTCATGATAATTTGCTTTATTGTATTTTCTAACTGTTATGTCTTCTGAGACACTGCTGTGTACAAACTTAAAGAATGGTGGAATCGTAGAATCATTTTGATTGGAAAGACCTTTGAGATCATTGTGTCCAACCATTGTCTCACTACTAAGTGTAGTGCTAAGCCAGATGTTTAAGACCTAGATTCTGAAATGGAAATGACATTGAAGCACCATTTGGAATGATGCTCTCCATCATGAAACTGCTGTGAAATCTGATTTGAATAACAGAAACCTGAAACTGGAACAGATGAAATGTGGGTGACGTGGGGAGGAGATTGAAGATTAGACTAGCAAGTAATACTAATGATCAGGATTATTATGCATCACCAGTACAGAGGATGATGTATGAGGAGGTCCTCTGGGCCAAATAATGGCTGGAACTGGGGTTGTTGTTTAGTCTGGAGAAAAGGCTGAGGGGAAACTTTATTGCTGCCTACAATAATCAAACCTCAAGTTGTACCAGGGGAAGGTTAGGTTGGATATTAAAAGAAACTTCTTCATGGAAAGGGTTCTCAGACATTGGAACAGGCTCACCAGAGAGGTGGTTGGATCCCCATCTCTGGAGATATTTAGAAGATGCAGAGATGTGGTGCTGAGGGACATGGTTTAGCACCAGACTTAGTAGACTTACATGGTGGTTGCACTCAGTGATCTTAGGGGTCTTTTTCAATCAAAACCGTTGTATGATTCCTTGGTGCTAGGGGCTATGCTGAATGGCAGTCCAATTATTAGTGATGCTATTGTTATCAGGATGAGTTTTACACCTACAGTGCTGTCCTAGCTTCTACAGGACTATTCATGTCTAGGCTTTATACAAACAGAAATACAACAAATTAGACCTTAAATCCCTATGTGGAAAGTTCTAACTGAAAATACTACCAAAATCAAAGGGTTCAACTTTCTCATCTATTGGTTTTAATGATTTTCCTTTTGGTCTTTGATTATCATTCAATCCAAGTTGAGCAAGTGAAAATAATAACAAAGGCAGTAAGAGCAAGCAAAGCTGATTGACAAAGGGAAAGGATCAGATTACCAATGAAAGGTTGTGCAATTCCTGTTGAAGCACAAAAATCAACTCATCATTTCTGTCATACGTTATTTGGAAAGACCAGTTTGGGCAGCAGAGAAGCAGTGGCCAGCAGCAGAACCTTAGCCCAATACAGCAATATTCCTCTATTTCTGGAGGAAGCAGTTTGGGCAGCAGAGAAGCAGTGGCCAGCAACAGAAGCTTAGCCCAATATGGCAATATCCCTCNTTGGGCAGCAGAGAAGCAGTGGCCAGCAGCAGACCCTTAGCCCAATACAGCAATATCCCTCTATTTCTGGAGGAAGCAGTTTGGGCAGCAGAGAAGCAGTGGGCAGCAGCAAAACCTTACCCCAATACGGCAATATTCCTCTGTTTCTGGAGGAAACAGTTTGGGCAGCAGAGAAGCAGTGTCCAGCAGCAGAACCTTAGCCCAATACAGCAATATCCCTCTATTTCTGGAGGAAGCAGTTTGGGCAGCAGAGAAGCAGTGGCCAGCAGCAGAGAAGTAGTGGGCAGCAGCAGAACCTTAGCCCAATACAGCAATATCCCTCTATTTCTGGAGGGAGCAGTTTGGGCAGCAGAGAAGCAGTGGGCAGCAGCAGAACCTTAGCCCAATACGGCAATATTCCTGTTTCTGGAGGAAGCAGTTTGGGCAGCAGAGAAGCAGTGGCCAGCAGCAGAAGCTTAGCCCAATACAGCAATATTCCTCTGGTTTTGGAGGAAGGATGGCTGCCCCAATTCTGGAGAGCAGAATAAATAAAGAAGTCCAAAGGAAAAAGAAGCAAAGGAAGCAACACGGGGTGAGGTGTGGAAGCAGAGCAGAGCATGAAGATTAGGCTGAGCGTTCCCAGGAATATTCTGCAAGATGGAAAGGCAGGATCATTTCTTGGTTTTCAGTTCTCATGGGGAGAGGGAGATAACCAGAGAAAACCATAGTGTAATTCTATGATTCTATGACTAACATTTCTTCATTTATCCAAAAATGAAGCTAAATGTTCCTCCTCCTTATGAGGGTTCCAGAGGTGTAAGAATACACAGAGATCATGGGAGGATAAACACAGCTATGCTTCGTCGGTGTCTCGACACCTATGAGCTCTGCCCATACCTGGAATGGGAAGATGCAGTATTATGCCAGTTAACAGACTCAATAGAATGATGCCAGTCTTGAGGACACTTACTACCTGAATGGAAGTTGTAGTGAAAGTGGGTATTGGTCTCTTTTCTCAGCTAGTAATAGGACAAGAGGAAATAGCATCGAGTTGTGGCAGGGGATGTTTAGATTGGATATTACAAAACATTCTTTACTGAAGAAGTGCATCCAGACATGTATTCAGGGAGGTAGTGGAGTCATTATCCCTGGAAGGGTTCAAAAAAACATGGTCATGGCAGTCCAGGATGTGGTTTAGTGGGCATGGGGGTGCTTTGTTAAAGGTTGGAGTTGATGACTTTCATAGAATCAGGATCAGCCAGGTTGGAAGAGACCTCCAAGATCATCCAGTCCAACCTAGAACCGAGCCCTGTCCAGTCAACCAGACCATGGCACTAAGTGCCTCATCCAGGCTTTGCTTCAACACCTCCATGGACAGTGACTCCACCACCTTCCTGGGCAGCCCATTCCAATGCCAATCACTCTCTCTGCCAACAACTTCCTCCTAATATCCAGCCTAGACCTCCCCTGGCACAACTTGAGACTGTGTCCCCTTGTTCTGTTGCTGATTGCCTGGCAGAAGAGACCAACCCCACCTGGCTACAGCCTCCCTTCAGGGAGTTGTAGACAGCAATGAGGTCTGCCCTGAGCCTCCTCTTCTGCAGGCTGCACACCCCCAGCTCCCTCAGCCTCTCCTCACAGGGCTGTGCTCCAGGCCCCTCCCCAGCCTTGCTGCCCTTCTCTGGACACCTTCCAGTACCTCCACATCTCTCTTGAATTGAGGAGCCCAGAACTGGACACAGTAGTCAAGGTGTGGCCTGACCAATGTCAAGTACATGTCTTTAGAAGTCTTTTACTAACCTTAATGATTGTGATTCTTTCAGTTGAGATGGTGTATTGGAAATGAATAATGAATATTAATTTATGTATGAATATTAATCTTAGTATTTTTAAAATTGGGCAAATGCCCTGAGGTTCTTTGGCTTTTCAGTCGACAGGAAGCCATTGCACAGAATTAAACAGTTTAAACAATCAGAACTTGGAAAACAGGAACGCGGAAACAGGAACAGTTCTAACTCTGCTTGTGGAGTCTTGGCATTCGCTCCAGCAGATGTACTCACAAAGCTTTTGGTCCCTGAGGAGGTCTCCTGTATCAAAGACGCTTTCAAACTCGTGATGGTGGTTCCAGGGTAGCATACAAAATATTCCAGGCAGAGGAGAATGAGTTGATGCTAAGCCTCTAGTGTTAGCTACATCATGTGGCTGCCTTTAACAAGCTGTGCTAGTTTGAGCCTAGCTAGCATGTNTCTGGGCTGGATGCAGAGAGAGTCTGAATGCAGACAGGCTGATGCAGACAGGCCTGGCTTTCTAAATCATCCCCCTTTAAATACTTCAGTTTGAAAATCCACCTGGCCAGCAGGCACAGCACCATTGTTCTGGCCAAGGAATTCATTGCTTCCTGCCTCCTTTGACCACACAGGCTCAGTGAGGGCAGCGCAAGACACCTGACAGGTGGTGCTAAGCCCCCCTAGCCCTCAAGGCTTTTCTGGGGCCATCTAATTCAACTCCTAGACCCCACAACAGGAGGAGGAGAGCAAGGGTTAAACTGACCTGGCAGGATTTATGCCCTGACAGAACAGATGGACTGTATTTTCTTATCATATTACTCCAAATTAATTGGAGGAAATAGAAATTCTTCCACTGGTTTGAGTAAGCTGTGAACCACATCTCCCTTCACACTTGGCATTGCTGTGGTATTTTCCCATACTGTCTGCTCTAACTGTCCTCCATGGCTGAACACTCTGCTCTGGTCTTGCATTCTCACAGTCAGTACGTGCTGCTGGTCCCAACGACGGTGCGGAGTGACTCTCCGCAGACTGCTTGCCTGCAGCTTCACAACCTCAGCGAGCCTCTGTCTCTGACCACCACCCTGGAGTATGGCAGTATCCAGAAGACTCTCTTTGAGGAATCTGTGACAAAGAATGATTTCTTCAAGTGCTATGAGTTCGAGGTATTTTCCCTTTTGAGGCTGCTGAAGAGGGCATAGAAGCTGGAAAAAGGTCTGAGTGCAACTCTCCTTGTCAAGAAGACAGAGTGCAGGCAGGGAATAGGACAAAAAGTGATAAATGGCTGGGAAGGCTGAAAATACAGACAGAAAAAAGAGAGGCATAGGGATTCTGGGAGGAAGCTGGAGAAGGACTCTCCCTCTCCATTCACAGAGTGAACAGCAAAAAGCTTTTGATTGCCATCACAGGTGCATGTGCCTTGTGGGACTGTAGTGACTGTCAAGCTGAAGAACCCAGCCAAGTCATGTTCATTCCCTTTCCTGTTACTCTACAAGGGCTGGGCTGATACAACAAACGAATTCCGAAGTTGGAGCTTCCAGATTGCAGCAGGGGGAAGCACTTCAGAAATTAGCTCTTCAGCTGGGACAACCTTGCATGTAGACAGGTAGCCACATGAGATGGGGAAATGCATAGAACAAGGCATAGCTCAGACTTTCAGTGTCTAGTGACAAATTCTGGGATTTACAGAGTAGAAATTCCCAAAGATGATCTCACTGTCAAAGCTGGAGCTTCTCATGACTTTGCAGGAGTTACTTAGGATTCACATGGCAGTCAGTATCTTACTCAAGAACCTGGGGCACCAGGGAATCTAAGTGCATCTCATTTACCACTTTTCCTCTGGTGTTTTGTTTCTCTCCAGGTTCCTTCTGCTACTTCTGACCCTCTGGCATTTATTTCCTTCTCTGCCAAAGGCACCACAGTCAACTTATCTGAGAGAAGATCAGTGGCAATTCAAAATGTGGATAATGCTGTCTTCATCCAGACGGATAAACCCATCTACAAACCAGGGCAAACAGGTGGCTGAGGAGTTTTGAGTTATTGAACTGGGAAACTGTGTACAAGGGTGGGTCAAGGGCTTCTTGTGGAATAAAAGATCCTAGACTAGGAATGCCATGAGCAACCCTTCAGATAGTGTAGCTCATCTGAGGTTTGACTCATCAAAAGTCAGCAAAAAATAGAATCATAGAATCAACCAGGTTGGAAGAGACCTCCAAGCTCAGCCAGTCCAACCTAGCACCCAGCCCTGTCCAATCAACCAGACCATGGCATTAAGTGCCTCATCCAGACTTTGCTTGGACAACTCCAGGGACAGTGACTTCACCACCTCCCTGGGCAGCCCATTCCAATGCCAATCACTCTCTCTGCCAACAACTTCCTCCTAACATCCAGCCTAGACCTGCCCTGGCACAACTTGAGACTGTGTCCCCTTGTTCTGTTGCTGCTTGCCTGGGAGAAGAGACCAACCCCACGTGGCTACAGCCTCCCTTCAGGTAGCTGCAGACAGCAATGAGGTCTGCCCTGAGCCTCCTCTTCTGCAGGCTGCACACCCCCAGCTCCCTCAGCCTCTCCTCACAGGGCTGTGCTCCAGACCCCTCACCAGCTTTGGTGCCCTTCTCTGGACACCATCCAGTACCTCAACATCTCTCTTGAATGGAGGAGCCCAGAACTGGCTACAGCACTGAAGGTGTGGCCTGAGCAGTGCTGAGCACAGGGGAATAGAGTAGAACCACTTCACAAAACTGTGACAAATTATTCAAGTTAATGTGCTTTTACTGAGTAATTGCATTTGACTTCTACTAGGTTTACCGAGATCAGTCACATAAAAAATGCCCTTTAAAAATACAGAAAGCAATAGGTTAGGCTTGGAATTAATACAATGCATATAAAAATAAACTAAGCACTCAGTGTCCTGTTGACAGTTCTTTCTACTCAGCTGCTAATCTGATTCACTCTGCTGATTCCACTGTAATATTTAAATGACATAAGTTAGCCACTTCTTCAGTATAATTACAGTCCACTGCTGCACAGAAGTTACACTTAGAGTTTTCAAGACTTTTTTCCCTTGTCTCTGATTTTTTTCATCTCACTGGTTTGCGTAAATAGCATTTTTTCCTGGGAAATGGTCCAAAGAAAGTTTCCTACAAGTAAAAACCCCTCTGGAAGAACTGAAGGCTGCACAGGCAATTTGCCTTCACTATAGATTTTACTTTCATTTCAGTGGGTCAAAACTGAAGATATTTGTTTATTTTGGTTTTCTTTTTGACTGGCTAAAATAATCAAACACTTTGTAGTTCTCTGGGGACGTTTTAGTACTCCTGAAAATACTTGAGGAAACTTTGTTGCGTGTTGGAAGTGACTGTTAATGATCCTTATTCTTGTCCTATGTCTTTTTCAGTGAGATTTCGTGTGGTTGGTTTAGACACTCAGTTCAGACCTGTTGAGGAGACAGTAAGTATCAATGATAAGCAAGATTTTTCAGGTACTGGCTTGAGATATCTGTTCACTGAGGCTCTCTCAGAGATTTAATTAAAAGAGCCTAAGGTATGGTTTTGGAAAACTTCTGTAACTTTTGAGCATCACAGTCTGTCTTTCCCCTGCCTTTATGGAGGGGAAAGAGTCTGAAAGCACTCCTGGAGATCTCTCACAGCACTCAGCTTTTGCAGGGGCTTTGTCTGTTCCAGCTGTGTAGAAAGAGGTTGGCTGTTGTTTCAGGAAAGATAAATTACAAGCAGTTTAGCCTCTTTAAATTGTCTCTTTAATGACAGTTATGAGTTTCCAATTGTTTACTTGTTCTGGTCTTCTGTATCTAGAGAAAGGTGTTGACAGCCTTCTCTATGTTTTAGTATACCTCAGTCTCCACACTTACCATCTTAATCATAGAACCATCTAGGTTGGAAAAGATCATTGAGTCCAAACATTAACACAGCACATTTTGATTGTTTTTTTTCTTTCTCTTTCTTTCTTCCTCCAGTATCCCCAAATCATCATCGAGGTAAGAAATGGTTCATGTCATTAAAGCACAGGTTGCCTTGGAAATACTACACTTCATCATTCCCTATACAGTGTCATAGCTAAGGGGAGATTCATCCAGAGCACACTGTCTAAAGCCAGTGGACTTTGAGGTTGAACAGTGGCAGCACCCACTATAAAACACTAGAGGAGAAGAAATCAGCAGAAGTGAAAATGTTAGTTGGAGTTGGCATGGAATTGTTGTATCTTTAGTTAGGATTCAAACAAGAGTGTGGTCTTACGGTGGCAGGACTAGAGTAAATGAGTTGGTGAAATAGCCTCATTCTTATACAGGCATAAGAACAGTAACTGTCTGGAATGTCATGTTCTGCTAACAAAGAATCAGTCTTCTACCACGTTTCACATCACTAACTGTGAGGCCTCTGAAGGAGGCCAGTGTAATTTTACAGAAGGAGGTGTGTCAGAAAGAATTCTGCTAGAAGAGCTACAGATAAGCAACCTGACTTCCAGTGAGGCAATATTTCTGAATGATATGAGATCATAGAATCAACCAGGTTGGAAGACACTTCCAAGCTCATCCAGTCCAACCTAGCACCCAGCCCTGGCCAATCAACCAGATCATGGTACTAAGTGCCTCAGCCAGGCTTGGCTTGAACACCTCCAGGGACGGTGACTCCACCACCTCCCTGGGCAGCCCATTCCAATGCCAATCACTCTCTCTGCCAACAACATCCTCCTAACATCCAGCCTAGACCTCCCTTGGGACAACTTGAGACTGTGTCCCCTTGTTCTGTTGCTGATTGCCTGGCAGAAGAGACCAACCCCACGTGGCTACAGCCTCCCTTCAGGTAGCTGCAGACAGCAATGAGGTCCTCCCCTTCTCCAGGGTAAACAGCCTGAGCTCCCTCAGCCTCTCCTCACAGGGCTGTGCTCCAGGCCCCTCACCAGCTTTGTCACCCTTCTCTGGACACCTTCCAGTATCCCAACATCTCTCTTGAATTGAGGAGCCTAGAACTGGACACAGTTCATGTGACAGTGTAGCTAACTTTTAGTTAAACTTAGGTTAATTTAGTCCAGAAACTAGGGCAAAGTCAGAGCACATGTCAGCAGCCCGAACTCACATTTGCCCTGTGATGCACTTAGCCAGTATGCCAGGATACAAAATTTGAAAGCAGCCAAGAAGGCAAGGAACAGGTTTATAAAGGTTTTGGTGTTTCTCTTTCTCCCACTGTCCAGGATCCAGAGCAAAACAAGATCTTCCAGTGGTTGGAGGTAGCATCTAAGCACGGAATTGTCCAGCTCTCCTTTCCACTAATTCCAGAGCCTATTCTTGGGTCCTACCACATCACTGTGGAAAAGAAGTCAGGTGAAAAACACTACCAGTACTTCAGGGTGGAAGAATATGGTAAGCAAAAGTGTGGACTGCTCTGCCCCAGTAATGAGGCTGGCTCTGCCTAAGTCAGATTAGGAGGAGCTAGTGCAGAGTTTCCTGCTTAGTCTCCACAGCTCTTTCATACCTTCCAGCTTCCAGTGTACAGGTGTATGCAAAAAAGCCCTTTTCCAGCCACCTTGTCGTTATTGCTGGTGATGTAGGACAAAAGATAAACTGAAAAGAGTGACAGTGACCTGGTTGATTTTATTATTTCACTTAATCTATTGTGTTTTTCATTCAATGGAATTCCAGAGGAACTTCTGTTCCTAGTTTGAGATGTCAGCATTGCTCCTACCTTGCTCTTGAAAATAAGACACAGCCAATGAAAGTGATCTATCCCAGTTCTTACCCTGGCCAGTATAATTATTGGTGTGATTATGACTGAAATTTAAAGAAGCTATTCATCTTGCCAGAGCATGCACTTTGGCCACAACAACCCCCAGCAGCCCTACAGGCTGGGGCAGGAGTGGCTGGAGAGCTGCCTGGTGGAAAAGGACCTGGAGACAGCTGGCTGAATGTGAGCCAGCAGTGTGCCCAGGTGGCCAAGAAGGCCAACAGCATCCTGGCCTGGATCAGAAATGGTGTGACCAGCAGGAGGAGGGAGGTGCTCATGCCCCTGTACTCAGCACTCCTGAGACCACACCTTGAGTCCTCCTGAGACCACACCTTGAGTCCTGTGCCCAGTTTCGGTCACCACAGTACAAGAGGGACATTGAGGTGCTGGAGCGGGGGCAGAGAAGGGCGACGAGGCTGGGGAGAGTTCTGCAAACATGCCCTGTGAGGAGCGGCTGAGGGAGCTGGGGGTGTTTAGTCTGGAGAAGAGGAGGCTGAGAGGGGACCTTCTTGCCCTCTGCAACTACCTCAAAGGAGGTTGTGGTGAGGCTGGAGCTGGTCTCTTCTCCCCAGTTACTAATGATAGGACAAGAGGAAACGGCCTCAAGTTGCATCAGGGGAGGTTTAGGTTGGCTGTTGGGAGGAAGTTCTTTCCTGAGCAGGTGGTCAGGCACTGGAACAGGCTGCCCAGGGAGGTGGTGGAGTCGCCATCCCTGGAGGTGTTTAAGAGGACAGTGGATGTGGTGCTTGAGGCTATGGTCTGGTGATGAAGGCTGCTGGGATGAAGGTTGGACTGGCTGATCCTGGTGGTCCTTTCTAAGCACAGCGACTCATAGTGATGAGATGTTGTGCTGAGGGCTTTGGTTAAGGACTTGTCAGTGTGAAACTAATGACTGGACTGGAGGAGCTCGAAGGGCTTCTCCAATCTAAGGAATTCTGTGACTCTGTGATCTTACCACTGAAGGTTATGTTTCTCCAATAATATCCTACAGCCAACACCCAGGTAGACTTTTCATTGCACCACTTCCTCTCCCTTGTCTGTGATAATGATGTTGCCAACTGTCTTCTTGCTGTTGTCCTCACACATACCTGCCTATGGCATGCAGCTGTTGATTGGTTGTGTTCACATTGCGTTCCCAGTGCTGCCGAAGTTTGAAGTGACCCCCAGCGTGCCAAGGAGGATTTCTTTCTTTGATGAAGAAATCAAGGTGAACGTTTGTGCTTCGTAAGTATCAGAGATGAGAACACCACATTTGTGCCCAGGAAAGACAGGATAGAGGATGGTGTGCCATGCTGGGAAGCAGGGCCCCTGCTGCTCATGCAGAGAACGGGTTAGAGGACTTCCTTTATGACTTGCATGACGTGAAATATGGTAACTTTCCTCTCACTACAAAGTAGAATGTGAACTGGGAGAGTTTGTGTGTGTCCAACTGTTGGAAGATACCAGCACTACACTCACTAGCTGTTCACAGAATCACTGACTGCTAGGGATTGAAAGAGACCTCCAGAGGTCATCTAATTCAACTCTGCTGCTAGAGCAGGTTTGCCACATAGAGCAGGTTGCACAGGAATGCATCCAGGTGGGTTTTGAAGTTCTCCAGAGAAGGAGACTCCACCACCTCTCTGCGTAGTCTGTTCCAGTGCTCTGACACCCTCACAGGAAAAAAAACTGACTTCTTCATGTTTAAGTGAAATCTCCTATGTGTTAGTTTGTGCCCATTGGTCTTTATCCTATCTCTGGGCACCACTGAAAAGAGCCCAGCCTTATCCTCCTGACTCTTGCCCTTTAGATAGTAATCAGCATTGAGAAGATCCCCTCTCAGCCTCCTCTTCTCCAGGATAAACAGCCCCAGGTGTCTAAACCTTTTTTTGTCAGAGAGATGCTCTAGTCCCCTCATCAATTTCTGACCTTCCATGGCTCGTGGTGAACTTGTTGTCCACCAGCACTCCTAGGTTCTTCTCTGCAGAGCTGTAGCTTTCCAGCTGATCAGCACTGTACTGGTACAGGTTATTTGTCCCCTGGTGCAGGACTCTGCACTTGCCCTTACTGAATGTTATTGGTTTTTATTATCATGGTAAAGGAGAGAAGTGGCATAAAAGGATGGCCTATCATTAAGAGTCCTGGCTGTGACACTGACAAAGGGCAGGGTGTTATGAGCTACAGGGGTGAGCAGGGATCTTTCTCCAGTACATCCTGCTTTGTATAAGACACTAATGAGTAAAAGCAGGCACCTGGGAATTATATCCCAGCTGAGTCCAGCACTGCTTTCCAGCTTCAGACCTTCAAGCATGACTATGTCAAGGCAATGGTAAAGCAGACTCTCTTCACATAGTGCTAGAAACAGCCCAAAAGTAGCTGATGTCAATCCTGCTAGTGCTAACTGATCTTGATTCCCAGCTGTTTTGCTCTCTGTGTTCTTGGTACTTGTGAGGGGTTAGGGTCTGCATTTTTCTGTGGTCTTTGCAGGTTTGGTGCTAAGTCCACAGGATTGGATTCTTGTCTCTTCCTCTCCTAGGTACACTTATGGCCAACCAGTGCAAGGCAATGCCCGGATCAATGTGTGTCAGCACCGCTTCTATAGTCCACGGTGTGAGCAAAATCGGAAAGAAAAGTGTGAAGCTGTCACTGGCCTGGTATGATACAGGGCAAAGCCTTTTTCCCCAGTCAGCTTTACCAACCAGTATGTATCACAGTGCTCAGTGGCCTCATTCCTTCCTTTTGGAACACCAGAGAGGCAATCCCAGAGACATGCTTTTTCTATCTGTCCTACAGGCAACAAGGAAAGACCACAGAAGTAGTCTTCCCTGATGACCTCATGAGGAAACTTTGATTTTTATCTCAGGAAGAGTCAGCAAGAGGGAGGGAAGCCTTTGAAACTGCACATTTGTGATCGTTACTAAAACACTGGAGCCGTGTTCTTACCAGATCTAATCAACAGACCTCTACTGAGAGTCTTTGAGAACACTTGGTATTAAAGTAACATTTAATTTCCTCACTAGATGAGATTCAAAGTGCTTTGGTCGTGGCACTCAGGCATTGTGCTAGATGGATTTAAGACGGAGTGTGAGCATGGAGAGAACCGAGTATGAGCATAGAGAGAACTAGGTAGAGAGGGAAGATAGAGGTGTGAGGATAAATGGAGTTGAAACAAAGAGCTGGGATGGGGATCCTCAGAGTGAGAAGCCTAAGGTAGGAGGGGAGAAAGTAAAAAAGGAAGAGCAAAAAGTGTGTGAGCAAAGGCAATGAAGCTCTACAGACTCCAAATACAGATTTGGGAGCAATTTGCTAGACTTTGAGAAAGTGAGTTTTCTCCTTTGTGTCCTTTTTCAGCTGGGGAAGGATGGCTGCCTCAACACTGTCATCTTCATCAAGTCTCTCCAGCTTTATCGCAGCTATGCCATGATGTATACCAACCTCCATGTAGAAAGCATCGTCACTGAAAATGGAACAGGTAACATCAAGTGGAGGTTGAGTGTGGCGGATTAAAGCACTTTCTGAGAGGAATCTGCTGGGTCACAATCTGTGCAGTGAACACCAGCAATTGCCATTCTCTTTGTGTAGCTCACCCTCCAGAGAATGACTACTCCGTATAGCTTTTCCAAAGAATCACAGACTGGCCTCTTGGCCTCCACTTTTTAGATATTGATCAGCCTTGAGAAGATCCTCTCTGTCGGCTCTTCTCCAAGCTAAAGAACCCTAGATCTCAGCCTTTTTTCAGACAGAGATGTTCTAATCCTCTCTTCAACTTTGTGACCTTCCATTGGAATCTCTTCAGTAGTTTCCTTTCTCTCTTGAACTGGAGAGTGAGAATTTGAGACAATACTCCAGATGAGGCCTCAGCAGGGCAGAGTAGAGGGGGAGGAGAACCTCCCTTGGCCTGCTAGTCATACTTTTCTGCGCTCCAGAATACTGTATGCCTTCTTGGCCACAAGGGCATGTAGCTGGTTCATGGTAGATTTGTCCACTAGCACTGCCAGTTCCTTCTCCACAAAGCTGCTGTCCAGGATGTCAACCCCTAACCAGTATGCAGGGGGTTATTTTTCCCTAGGTGCAGGACTCTGCACTTGGCCTTTGTTGAACTTCACTGAGTTCATGTCTGCACAATGCTCCAGCCTGTCCAGGTCTTGCTGAATTGCAGCAGAGTTTTCTGTCAGTGTCTGATTTCTGGTTCCTCCCTCTATACTGGGTGTGTCTCACAGGTATCCAGATGAAAGGCTCTGACTATGTTGCAGTCAGCCAAGAAAATGACAGAGTGATGTTCAAGAATATGGATGCCTATTACAAAAGGGGAATTCCTTACTATGGTGAGGTGAGTGCTCAACAGGATATATACAGTTCAAAACTCCCTGAGGTCCAGGATGATGATCTCTCTGCGTTGCTCCATTTATGTCCGTCCCCTGACTCTGTGTTGACACTTTCTGTGGCAGACCTGTGTAGCAGTGCCTGCTGCACAGTTCTCTCATTCTGTTAGAATCTCTTAGAGAAAATAAGAAAATGATGTCATACGTGGAGTGTTGAGGTCTTTCTGCTGATGTAGGTGGAGAATGCCTAGAATGTGAAAAAGTAGAAGGTTGTAGAAGAGTCTGCGAGAAACTACTCCAGGAAGAGCTGTGCCTAAACTGGATGTAGAATTCACCCTGCACTGCACAGTTGCAGGGTTGTTTGCTGAAAGCAGTCTAGCTGTTGGAGCATGTTCCAACTTCTTAGTAACCTGCACATGCAGGATAAACCCAAGCACATACAGAAGGATGAACTGTATGCCAATGCATATCACCCTGATATGCACTGGGAGCAGATGCCTGGCAGCTGAGAGGTGCTACTGAGCTCTGCAGGTTATCTATGGCTCTGAAGCCATCTGATTGATTTAGGTTTGTTAATTGGTGCTTTCCAAAGAGTATGTGCCCTGGAGCTCCTCTGTTTCTACTTACTCAAAAATAGAGAGCAAGAGGAAAGAATTTAAACCATCATCTCTCACTCAGTAATCTTTAACTTAGGTACACTGTGGAACTGCAGCAAAACAGAGGACATCATTAAGAGACACTTTTATATGAGAACATGTACATAAACAGTTCCTTCTCCCTCTGGGATATGTAGTTTGTCCTTGCACTGATGAGAATTGCCTGTTTGGTTGCCACAGAACTGCTCCTTCAAAATACTGAGGAGCATTTGCCTCTGAAATACATTCCACTCTTGAGTTCTACTCCCTTCAGTTGTCCTCAGTGCTGAAGTGAGCTCTTTCTGGTGAGCAGGGCATTTCCCATTCTTTTTGGTTTTGTTTTTTTGTTTGATTGTTTTTTGTTGGTGTTTTTTTTTTCCTGAACCCCTTGAATATTCTTTGTGTTCAGATCACTGTGACAAATGTGGATAACGAACCTGTTGCTGGTAGAACTGTCCTGCTAGAACTCAATGAAAAATACCTTGCCAACTATACCACCGACAAGAATGGCACTGCTGCTTTTTCCATTGACACATCTGACTTCTTTGATCCCAGTTTGACTTTGAAAGTAAGTAAATGCATGTTTCAGCCTAATTCCTAGAAAATTACTTAATTAGAGAGAGGGATTAGAAGCAATCAGTAGGTGCCAACAGGATCGTTTCAAGTGAGGAAAGTAGACAGTGAAACCACCAACACCTGCATCCCTTGTAAAACCAGTACTAGAAAGCAGTGGTGCCTGAGATGTGGCAGGCAATTGTTTATTCTGGAGCAGAGAAGACTTCTTGTTCTCTGCAGCTGCCTGAGAGGAGATTGTAGTGAGGTGGGTGTTGCTCTCTTCTCTCAAGTGGCTAGTGTTAGAGGATATGTCCTCAAGTTGCCCCCGAGAAGGTTTAGATTGGATATTAGCAAACATCTTTTACTGAAGGAGGGGTCAAGCATTGAAACAGACTGCCCAGGGCTGGTGGAGTCACCATCCCTGGAGATATTAAAATGATATGTAGATGTGGGAATGCAATGTGAGAAGGAATAATAACAAGCAGACTGAGCACTTCGACCTTGGTTCCCACAGCTTCAGGATTCCTCCCTGTGGGAGGGAAGAGATAATGGACATCTGGTTAATGAGCAAAACAAGGTGTGATGTGTGTAAAAGACTGGGTTGTGCTTGCCTAGGTTGTGCTAATGTGTAGGTGGGTGCTCTATGCTCAAGTCTGTGTAAATGGAGTCAGAACAAACAATAAAGGTCTTCGGTAGGATTCACGTTGAATCATGTGGAGTCTGTGCGGCATCGCTGTGATTGTGTTGGTCTGTGTGGCTTTGTCCATCGATCTCCCGCAACATGTAGACATGGCACTTTGGGACGTGGTTTGGATGTCCGTGGTCTGACTTGACCTTTCAGGTTTTTCCCAGCCAAAACAATTCTGCCCTTCCTTCTCCACCCAGCCTGGGGGCATGCCAGCTTCTTTCTCTGCTTCCCTACATTATTGCTAGTAGAGACTCGTGCCTGTTGCCATTGCATGGTCTTCTCATGTTGCTGTGTCATTTTCTCTAGTGTGATGGGAAGAGCTGGGAAAAAGAAGGCTGTTAGAGAACAAGGACATTCTGATCCATCATGTGTCCTAGCAGCTATACAACCTGTTCCAATCCTGCAAGAAATATACATAACCTCCCTACTGCAATGTGCCATGGTGTCCAGGAGATCCCTCGCCCTGGACTGGCAAAGCACAAGCTTTTCATGATAGCTCTTGTTCTTAGCTTAAACAGCCCCACAAAATCAGCTTCCCAATAGGA
Organism: Tricholaema leucomelas; assembly: GCA_013400475.1. Taxonomy (NCBI): domain Eukaryota; kingdom Metazoa; phylum Chordata; class Aves; order Piciformes; family Lybiidae; genus Tricholaema lacrymosa; species Tricholaema leucomelas. The sequence goes on from WAAF01002195.1 coordinate 28,793, forward strand.
ATATTTTAGAGAGAAGATGCCTTCACCTCCCACCTGCCTGCTATTTTTAAATTCCCTACTTTGTTAATTCCCCATGCATGATTCTCTTGCTTCATAGGTCAGGCAGGCACCAGATGAGTGCGAGGATTTCTCCATCTGGAGGAGTGATAATGAGCCCCAAGCCTCCTTTTTGGCCAGGCGTTTCTACTCGCGGACCAACAGCTTTGTGAAAATTGAGCCAACAAGGGAGACGCTCAGCTGTGGCCAGCAGCAATCCATCAACATACACTATGCCCTACAGGGCTACAGGAATGCCACCCATGCAGACTTCTACTATGTGGTAAGTGTTATTTTGTCTCATCTTGAACACCAATCATAGAATCACAGAATCAGTGAGGGTTGGAAGGGACCACAAGGATCATCTAGTTCCAACCCCCCTGCCATGCCCAGGGACACCCTACCTTAGGTCAGGCTGGCCAGAGCGCCATCCAGCCTAGCCTTAAACACTTCCAGGGACGGGGTCTCAACCACCTCCCTGGGCAACCTATTCCAGGTTCTCACCACTGTCATGCTCAACAGCTTCCTCCTCACGTCCAGCCTGAAGCTACCCATCTCCAGCTTCACTCCATTCCCCCTCTCCAGACGTGCATTCACTGATCCTAGCTAGAGTTGATGGCCTTTAAATGGATATAAATATCTAGAGCATGGGGGTCATGGGGATGGACCTGGCACTTTTCAGTGGTGCCCAATGATAGGACAAGGTGTAATGGGCAGAAAGTAGAACACAGGAGGTTTCACTTAAACGTGAGAAAAAACATTTTTTCTTTGAGGGTGGACCAGACTGCCCAGAGAGGTTATGGAGTCTCCTTCTCTGGAGAATTTCAGGATGTTCCTGGACATTGACCAGCTCTAGGTCAACCTGCTTTAGCAAGGGGGTTGGACTAGAAGAACTCTGGAAGTCTCTTCCAACCCCTACCAGTCTATGATTCTGTAAGTCCTATCAGAACAGTACTCAAAGTCAATGATTTCATGGGAGAAAGGAAAAGGTGCTTTTCATCCTGTTCATCCTGAGTTTTTCTCTATGCCCAGGTGATGACAAAAGGAAAAATTATCCTCGGTGGCCAGAAGCAAGTCAGCATCTCTGAAGGTGAGTTCTAGACCATATTACTGCTGATACTTGGGCACATCATTTTGAGCACCAGGTCATTAGTAAGTTTAGTAAGAAGGGATGAAAGCAGAGAGCTGCAAGTAATTCAGGTACTCGTTCTTAAATGCCATGACTTGTTGCCACTCACATCCCTCCAGCATCCAGCCAGTCCCCTGTATTTTTGGGTTTGGGTATCCCCCGCCCCCCACACTTTAGAAATCACCCAGACTAGACTCAGCCAGCTCTGGAAATTTGAATGAAGCTTATATTTACAGCTATCACAATGTACAAGCAGATATTTACAGTATATACAGATATATACAGAAATATACAAGGTAAAAAGGTAATACAGACACAACTCCCCTCCCAGAAACCTGAGTCCCCAGGAGGGGCTCTCAACCACCCCTCACCTTCCCCCTACCCCTCTCAACCTTACCCCAGTCCCGAGGAAGAATGGAAGTTCAGCCAAGAGGATTAAGAAGCAAGGTGAGTCAGCCACAAAAGCAAATGGAGGGTGAGGTTAGAAAGCAAGATGGAGTTCAGCCAGCAGCCTCAGCTTCACAGCAGGCAAAGCTCCCAGCGAAGAGAGCAAGCAAGTGACCTAATCTTTGTTTTGCCTTTCTTCTTTACATATCTCAGCAAGACTGTGAGGGAAGTAGGCCTCACCATTGTTTTCATTTCTCAGCCTATGATCTAATTCTTCTCACCAAAACATTCTAGCTAGGCTCAAACTAGCACACATACTTAAATTTATCTTGTCAGTTGACATAGGAAAACTTCATTGTGACCAAACACAAGGCCTGGTTTATATTTCTCACCAAAGTGTATTGAACATTTTGTAGTTGCTTTCACCAGTGAATCTAAAACTTCTTTAAAGTGTGAAATAATAAATGTCCTACCTGATGAGAGTATTTAGTTTGGAATCAATTGCAGTTTTGGAAGTCTCTGAAATACCCACAAATTACCACGATTCTACTAGTCACAGCGAAATGAACTTCATTCTTTCATTGCTAAAATTATCTTCTCTTGCTGCATCTGGTCTATTTCTAGTTTTTCAGCCAGTGGCTTAAGTAAGCCTTGTTCCATGTAGAGGACTTGTTTAGTATTTGCCATCTTTGCTCTTAAACTTAATTTCCTGCCCCTGCTTGTCGTGAAGGGAAAATTAATGAGAGATGATATTTTTTTTTCCAAAATTAATATTGTTTATTAATTTTGCTACTCAGAACTCTCACTACTGATTTTAATAACATTCAGGTTCTTACACAGTCATGGGAACAGTCTATAGATAATGTCTAGATCTAGTAATAACCAGCAAAATATAGAAACACTAATTGAACTGGAAGAGAAGATTCCTGCGGTCAAGTGCTGCTTGTGGTCAATGCACTGCTTGCCCAGTGGATGGACTCAAGAAGCTCTTTCTGCTTATGGCAGAAGGCAATGGGGAATTACAAAAAGGCTTTGAAGTATTTACTCACAAAACTATTACCCAATTCGTGGGGGCTAGCCACAGACCCAGACGGTACTCAAACGCTTTCAGGGGACTCTGTCTTGTTGGCCATAGAGACTTGTTTCTTCCCAGGCTTCTGGAGAAAGGAAGCAGATGATCTCTGACCTTGTCCCCTGGCTCCTCTGGACGATCTGTGTATCTCCAGGACTTCTTGCCTTGGCAGGAGACTTTCAGGTGCAGGCAGGATGTCTTGTGATGTGCAGTCTCAGCACGATGATCATGTGGAGGTATCTAGAGTCTGCTCCCAGTAAACTCATGACAGTGGAGTTTCAGGGCAAGCAATAAGGCAGTAGGCAATGGCAGCAGGCAACAGCAGGCATGAATAGAATGTCAGAACACACCAGAGCAGGTTGCTACCTGCATATCTCTTTTAATCTGTGGGCTGAGATTAATTGCCCTTTGGACACAGAATAGAATCATAGAATCAACGAGGTTGGAAGAGACCTCCAAGATCATCCAGTCTATCCAGTCAACTGGCAGCACCCAGCCCTATCCAGTCAACTAGACCATGGCATTAAGTGCCTCATCCAGGCTTTTCTTGAACACCTCCAGGGACAGCGACTCCACCACCTCCCTAGGCAGCCCATTTAATCTGATTTAAATCCATCTGACTGTATATATACGTTCTACAAACATAGTTTTACCAACTGATTAAAAGAGTTTGTGTAATTTAGCCAATCAGAATGGCAGTTAGCCAAACCTTACCATATTAGGCAAAGCCATAGGGCAACTTTACCTGAATTTGGGAAAAGCACAGGCCTTGCACAAGGCAGGCACAAGCTAAGTGTGTGTACCTTGTCCTTAGACTTAGTGGCTCCAGGTTCTTTTGTGATCTTTTCCTGCACTTGCTTCTCTGGTGGAGCAGAAAACTATGCCTGGGCAAGCCAGGATATGTATTAAGCCTATTTTGGGCCTATCAGGCCTACCATGATCCTGCTCTAGAAGTTGTGATCCATGTAGACAAGAACTTCCTATTTCTTAGTGTTAAGAGAGTGCTCCCTTAGCTCAGGAGACAGGTCTGTCTCTTCAGGTGTAGGAGATTCGAAGGTAATGTGCTCTCCTCAAAACAGTTGTGCATAGGTCTCCCTGTCCAACTTTGACTCAGCTCAGTCCTCTCTCTGAAAAGCACACTGCTCCAGTTTCTCTCTCTTGTCTTGCTGATGGAAGCTGTTTCTCATGCACAGAGAGATTAATCTGCCACTATCCAACTTCCTTGTTTTTTAAGGGCGTGAGGAGGGTATGGACAAATAGGTAGTCCTTCAACCAAAGCTGAGGTTTGCCTAATGTCTTTTGTTGGTTTCTCTTCCTTTGTTCCACATTCCTTCCACAGCTCCCAGAGGTACATTTGCTATCACACTGACCATCGCTGAGAAGTTTGGTGCCAGTGCCAGACTGTTGCTCTACACAGTGCATCCTCATGGGGAGATAGTGGCTGACAGCTCCTGGATACACAGCGAAGTGTGCTTCAAAAACAAGGTGAAAATCTTTGTGTTCTCATCGAGGGCTACATCAGATGGCTTTTTGGTGAGAGAGCACTTAAGGAATGACTTCAACAAGAATGCTGCACTTGGGATGGTCTTTGATAATGGAAGAGGTACAGACATGCCTGGAAGCATGAGGAGCCATCCTCGAAATTGAGATGTACACTCAGCCTTGGATTAGGTTCTTATTGGCATGGTGTGATGGTTTGGGTGTCCCCCACCCCCCCCCACTTTTAGAAGTCACCCAGACTAGACTCAGTCGGCTCTGCAAATTTGAATGAAGCTTATATGTACAGCTGGCACAATTTACAAGCAGATATTTACAGTATATACAGTTATAGACAGAAACATACAAGGTAAAAAAGGTAATACAAACACAATTCCCCTTCCAGAAACCTGAGTCCCCAGGAGGGGCTCTCAACCACCCCTCACCTTCCCCCTACCCCTCTCAACCTTACCCCAGTCCTAAGGAAGAATGGAGGTTCGGCCAAGAGGGTTAAAAAGCAAGGTGAAGCAGCCAAGCAAAAGGAGGGTGAGGTTAGAAAGCAAGATGGAGTCCAGCCACCAGCCTCAGCTTCTCCCCAGCAGGCAAAGAGAAGAGGACAGCCCAGCACGAAGTGCAGAGCAGAAGTGACCTAATCTTTGTTTTGCTTTTCCTGTTACCCATCTCAGCAAGTCTGTGAGGGAAGCAGACCTCACCATTGTTTTCATTTCTCAGCCTATGATCTAATTCTTCTCACCAAAACATTCTAGTAGGCTCAAACTAGCACACATGGGAAGAGGGAGGTGACTACAGGATTATAGAGGGTTTATTGCTTATGTGATTTACTACATTTTATGTGACTATGTGAATTTTTACAGAACAGGGATTCAGAAAGGCCCCACAAAGAACAGAGTGAGTGCTGCTGAAAAGTGAGATTCACATCTGTGTGTCAAGATGATTCCCCTAATATCTGTGTCTTGGTTTTTTTAATTTCTAGCTCCATCTTGAATTCTCTGAGAAGCAGGGCCTCCCAGGTTCTAAAATCAGTCTCCACCTTGAAGCTGCTGCCAATTCCTACTGTGCCCTGCGAGCCATAGATCAGAGTGTCTTCCTCCTTCAGTCCGCACAAGAGTTATCTGCGGAGAGCGTAAGCCACATCCCTGTTCCTGTATACTTTTGAGCTAGAGATGTGAAGATCACAGGCTCACAGGGTATTAGGGGTTGGAAGGGACCCGAGGGCATCATTGAGTCCAGCCCCCCTGCCAGAGCAGGACCACACAATCTAGCACAGATCACAGAGGAACACATCCAGACAGGTCTTGAAAGGCTCCAGAGAAGGAGACCCCACAACCTCTCTGGGGAGCCTGTTCCAGTGCTCTGGGACGCTTACAGTAAAGAAGTTCCCCCTTGTGTTGAGGCAGAACCTCTTGTGCTGCAACTTACACCCATTGCTCCTTGTCCTATCCCAGGGAGCAAGTGAGCAGAGCCTGTCCCCCCGCAATCCTGACCAGCCCTCAGGTGTTTATAAACATTTCTTAAACCCCTCTAAATCTTCTCTTTTCCAGACTAAGCAGCCCCAGGTGCCTCAGTCTCTCCTCATAAGCCATGCCCTCCAGTCCCCTCATCATCCTCGTAGCCCTCATAGCTCTCATTCTGTTGCCTGTTACTAGGGAGAAGAGATCAAGACCCACATCACTCCAAACTTCTTTCAGGTAGTGGTAGAGAACCAGAAGGTCTCCCCTCAGCCTCCATTGCTCCAGAATAAACAACCCTAGTTCCCTCAGCTGCTCCTCACAAGACCTGTTCTCCAGACCCTTCACCATTTTCACTGTCCTTCTCTGGACATGCTCCAGCAACTCACTGTCCATCTCTTAGTGAGTGGCCCAAAAAAAAAAGGCTACACAGAAGTTACTGTGCAGGATGTTTTACTCATCCTCACTCTTGGTCTCTAATTCTCTGCAGTGACTTGTTCCAGTGCTGAGCTGCAGTTCCTAAATATCTTTAGTGACCAGCTGTCCTTGACAGAGCCCTAGAAGGCTACATATGATGTTTTATCTTTCTGCTGCTGGCTGTATTTCTATTTTTCTCTTGGAAAAAGACACCTCAGTGATTAAGGAAAGGTCTATGGCAGTTGTACACTTCAAAGACAGCAATCAGTAGTGTGCTGTTTACTTTTGGAAGGCTTAGCAGTAGCTCAAGAAAATGCCTGATGTAAATCCTTGCAAGCGTAGTTGCCTCCTGGGGAGCGATTGTGTCAGAATTGCACTGTAGCACTCAAAAAGGCCATGACTCCAGAACAGAAGCTGTAGATGTCAGCTACTACTTCCTCAGTGCTTCCCTTTTGGACAGTTCCATGCCTTTGCTCATGTTTACCCCACAAAGCCACAGCAGTGCAGGAGGAGGCTAGAGTCCAGTCCTTGTGTTTCACCAGACAAATGGCTTTTTCATCTCTAAGCAGCATCACTGGGGCAGACCCTTCGCAGGCTGCAGGATTGCTCAGGGGCCACCATAAGCTTTGGAGAAGTGATTTTGCAGCTGCCTAGAACCCTCTGCGTGTTTACCCTATTCATTCTCACCTCCCAGGTGTACTATCATCGAGGTCTGAACGATTTATATGGCTATTACTACCGTGGGCTCAACCTTGAAGACAACAAGCCAGAGGAGTGTACCCCAATCAGACCCACCTTTTTGGACGGCTTGTATTATGAACCTGTGAATGTCAGTCGTGACGGTGATGTTTACAGGGTTTTCAAGGTATGTGGTTCTTGAAGTGGGAGGTATTTCAGAGTGATTCACACCAGCTATCTCAGGTGGTGGTTATTACTGCAAAGAAAAGGCAGCTGGTGCCTGGAACAGCCTAAACTCTCTGATTGTGCAGTTTCTGCCTTCTTACCTCCACCTCTTACTCAGGAAGACTGAAAGTCACTACTAGGTATATTCGCTCGTATCCTGCTCGTGCTTCAGTCAACATTTCCTAAGCAGGATCACGGCCTTGGATCATGACCTGAGGCATTCCTAGCGCAGATCAGAGTCAGTGATGCAGACCACTTGGTTCCTGATACACTTGCTCCACTCCCTGTTGGCCCCATGGCATAAGTCCATTAATTCATACACCCCATCATTACTAGACTTCACAGACTATTAGGTGTCACTCTTCCATAAGACATAGATATTGGAGATGAAGAGTTATGAGTTCAGGATTGACAGGATGATATATGAGGAGGGAGAAGGGAATTGACATGTGGTAACCCAGGTAGAAGTGGCATGCACTGAACCTATTTCCGTGATTGATTCTTTCCCATTCAGGATATGGGCCTGAAGGTCTTCACCAACTCTCTGCTACGGAAGCCAGTTCTATGCAATGAAAACAAATCAGACATGGAAGATTTCCCTACCTATTTGCACCATGGTTTTGGCCTTGAGGGTGCTTCTGACAAAGGTAAAAGAAGATTCATACTGTATCTCCAGTCACTGCTTGGTCTTCAGAATTGTTGCCTGTATAAAATAACAGCCAGTACACTGAGCGTTTTGGGGGGCAATAGGTCTGTATTTTTCAGTTTACCTTAGAATCACAGAATGATAGGGATTGAAAGGTACCTTGGACATCATCTAATCCTACCTCTGCTGCCAGAGCAGGTTTGCCTAGGGCAGGTTGCACAGGACCGTGTCCAAGTGGGTTTTGAAAGTCTGCAGAGAGGGAGAGTCCACTGCCTCTCCATGGAGGGCTGTTCCAAGTGCTGTGTCACCCTCAAAGTAAAGAACTTCTTCCCCATGTTTTGATGGCTCTTCCTGTGTTCCCGTTTGAGCCCTTTACCTCTAGACCTGTCAGTGGGCACCACTAACTGGCCCCGTTCCCATGACACACATATCCTTCAAGTATTCATAAGCACTGATATGATTCCTCCTCAGCCTTCTCTAGGCTAAATAGCCTCAACCCTTTCCTCTTAAGAGATATGTTCTAGTCCCCTCAGCATCTTTGTAGTCCTTTGCTGTACTGCCTCAAGCAGTTGCCTGTCTTTCTTGAACTGGGGAGCCCAGAACAGATACAGTACTCCAGATGGTGCTTCAACAGGGCAGAGTAGATGGGGAGGACAACCTCCCTTAGCCTGCTGGTCACACTCTTTTCAATGCACCCCAGGACACCATTGTTCTTCTTGGCCACAAAGGCACATTGGTGGCTCATGGTCAACCTGTTGTCCTCCAGAACTAAACCCCAATTCTCTCTCAGTGAGGTACATGGTGCATATAGGAAAACCCAGGAAGAGTAGATTGCTGCTTCTTTCATAAATTGACATTAGCTTTTTAGGGTTTTTCAGGTCAGAACCTTCCATCAAACCACAATTCAGTCACCTGTTTAAAGGGAAATATCAATGCAGAAAAATAATGGCAATTCCCAATGTCAAGAATTCACACAGCACTTAGCATGCTTAGCACACCAAAAAGGCCAAAGCCTTTATAGATCAGCAAGATTATCTTTCTCCAAGCCAGATTGCTCAGCCAAAGAGCAAATGGCACAGTCGCAGTTTCCCTTGAGGAAAATTGCTATTCAGTATGAGGAGAAAGAGCTTCCCCCTGAGAGCTCTGCCACACTAGAAGTTGTTCTCCACCACATTTTGGAATATCCATTACTGCAAGCTTTCAAAACTGATCTGGACATGAATCTGACTTTGAAGTTAGTCCTACTTAAAGGAAATTGGACATCTGTTGAGATACTGGAAGGTGTCCAGAGAAGGACAGCAAGGCTGGTGAGAGGCCTGGAGCACAGCCCTGTGAGGAGAGGCTGAGGGAGCTGGGGGTGTGCAGCCTTCAGAAGAGGAGGCTCAGGGCAGACTTCATTGTTGTCTACAACTACCTGAAGGAAGGTTGTAGCCAGGTGGGCTTGGTCTCTTCTGCCAGGCAAGCAGCAACAGAACAAGGGGACACAGTATCAAGTTGTGCTGGGGAGGTCTAGGCTGGATGTTAGGAGGAAGTTGTTGGCAGAGAGAGTGATTGGCATTGGAATGGGCTGCCCAGGGAGGTGGTGGAGTCGCTGTCCCTGGAGGTGTTGAAGCAAAGCCTGGCTGAGGCACTTGGTGCCATGGTCTAGTTGATTGGCCTGGGCTGGGTGCTAGGTTGGGCTGGATGATCTTGGAGGTCTCTTGTAACCTGGTTGATTCTATGATTCTATAAGACTCCAGAGGTCCATCCCAACCTATATTTTTTTCAAGTGTTCTGTGATTCTTTGATTCCGAGTCCAGCAAAATAAGATACAGGTAGTTGAGCATGTCTGACATCAGTTCAGATTCTCCTAGCCTGACCTCTTTAATATTGTACTTTAACTGTACCCAATCTTCTAGATGAAGTAAGGCTTGTTGGTGGGAGTGGTATTAGCACTGTGCGGAAATTCTTCCCTGAGACCTGGATTTGGGATCTGGTTCATACCGAGTGAGTATTTCATCTTCACTTCTCACCTCTTTCATGGATTTTTCGAGTTGACACATATTGCTGTAACTAATTCTGAGAACAAGCCACAGAACACATGTCTGCTGTGTAGATGCCTGTCTCCTTTTCCTGACTTGTTCAATGATGGTTGATCTCCCAAGCTTGTACTCGGTGTCAAACCGACTTGAACTGTGAATGGCATCTCTGTTGTGCTTTGCCTCATCCCTCTGATGGGTATTAAAAAGCAGGGGCTAAAAGCAGAGTAAATGCGTTTGTTAGAGTTCTTTCCTGAGTGGGTGGCCAGGCATTGGAACAGGCTGCCCAGGGAGGTGGTGGAGTTGCCATCTCTGGAGGTGTTTAAGAGGAGAGTGGATGTGGTGCTTGAGGCTATGGTCTGGTGATGAAGGCTGCTGGGATGAAGGTTGGACTGGCTGACCCTGGTGGTCCTTTCCAAGCATAGCGATTGATAGTGATGAGATGTTGTGCTGCGGGCTTTGGTTTGTTCAGGGACTTGTCAGTGTGAAACTCATGACTGGACTAGAGGAGCTTGAAGGGCTTTTCCAGTATAAGGAATTCTGTGATCCTGTGATAATTTATCATTTTGTTTCTCTTCTTTTCCTCAGTTCCAAGGGAGAAGTAAACGTCTCTCACACCGTTCCTGACACCATCACAGAATGGAAAGCCAGTGCTTTCTGTCTGCAGGATGATGCTGGGTTTGGCATCTCCACCCCGGTTTCCCTGACAGCATTCCAACCATTCTTTGTGGATCTCACTTTGCCATACTCTGTCATTCGAGGGGAAAAATTTAACTTAATAGCCAATGTCTTCAACTACCTCAACAAGTGCATTCAGGTATGAGCAAGTTCCCTTTTACTTGTCTGCTTCACAGAAATTCCAACATGTGTTTAACACTTCAGTCTGACACATACAAGGAGAGGCTGAGGGAGCTGGGGCTGTGCAGAAGAGGAGGCTCAGGGCAGAGCTCATTGCTGTCTACAACTACCTGAAGGAAGGCTGTAGTCAGGTGGGGTTGGTCTCTTCTCCCAGGCAACCAGCAAGAGAACAAGAGGACACAGTCTCAAGTTGTGCCAGGGCAGGTCTAGGCTGGATGTTAGGAGGAAGATGTTGCCAGAGAGTGTGATTGGCATTGGAATGGGCTGCCCGGGGAGGTGATGGAGTCATTGTCCCTGGGGGTGTTGAAGCAAAGCCTGGCTGAGGCACTTAGTGCCATGGTCTGGTTGATTGGCCAGGGCTGGATGATAGTTTGGACTGGATGATCTTGGAGGTCTCTTCCAAACTTGATTCTATGATTCCATGATTTCTTTCTCCCTGGACACATCCCTGTGTCATAACATTAGGAAAATATGTCTGATGATCACTGGTCTTGCATGGTCCATGGAAGATAAAAACTTTATCACTATGAAATTTACTTCTTTTTGCTCCTGAAAGAGGAACTTGAGCAGAGGGTATGGGTATTGTGCTGTGCAAATCACTAAGCATAGTAAGTATGTTGTGTGCTGCAGTAACTTATTAGAAGATTTGACTAATGAGCACAGACACCTTGGTGTACTTCTGTCAAAAACGACCTCTAAGGCTGAGCAGAAAAGAAACAGGTTTTCCACTGTCTCAGAGGAATGCCCTATCCTTCTGTCCTGGTACCATCCCATGGAATCAGATGACAAATAGCTTCTCCAGCAAGTCTGCCTTGCTCTGCAGCCTACCTCTAGGGGCAAACTATTTCCTTTGTGGTCTTGCACCTTTCTTTGTCTCAGATCACTGCCGTACTGGCAACATCAAATGACTACGAGGCAGAAATCCTTTCACCGGAGGGCAACATGGCAAGACTGTGTGGCAATGAAAGAAAAACCTTTATTTGGGCGGTTAGCCCTCACAAACTTGGTAAGTTTGTCTTTTCATCACCTCGACAGATCCCTATTTCATCTTTCTTTTGTCACTCTCACCCTTTAATGCCATATCAGTAATCCACTGGCAGGCATTTCTGGGCAGATCCATTAGTGGCTCCGCAAATGTAGTATTAAACTTCTCCTAAATCTCCCTTAGGTGCACTGAATGGGCAGTGAATCATTCTGGTGTTTTATCTCTTCTGATTTTTCATAGTCCGTTTCCTGCCTATTTTAGGAAGAGCCCTTCACTTGCCACATGATGTATGAAATAGTGGCAGAGTTTCACATGCCTGTGATCTCACTGCTAACAGTTTTGCATCTGACCAACTCTGTTCAGTGAGAAGAACATTAGCAAGTAATTTTGGACAGGATTCTCAACAGGCAAAGAGGACATTGCTCCTCCTCAGTTTTACAATTGTGTTCATTCACATTTGAACACTGGAACAGGCTGCCCAGGGAGATGATTGAATTCCTTTGATCCTGACACTTGTTCCTGTGGAGAAGAGACTGATACCGACCTGACTACAACCAGAGAGTGAGAAGGTCTCTCCTCAGCCTCCTTTTCTCCAGATTAAATAACCTCAGTGCCTCCTCACAATATCTCTTCTCCAGACCCTTCACCAACTTTGTTGCCCTTCTCTAGACCTGCTCCAGCACCTCAGTGTCCTTGTAGTGAGTGGCCCAAAACTTATCCTAGGACTCAAGGTGTGTCCTCACCAGTGCAGAGTACAGGCGAACCGTCACTTCCTTGGTTCGGCATGTCACACTATTCCTGATACAGTCCAAGATGCTCTTGGCTTCTTGGCAACCTGGGCACACACTGGCTCATGTCCAGGTGGCTGTCAATCAGCACTGCCAGATCTTTCTCTGCTGGGCAGATTTCCAGACACTCTTTCTGCAGCGTTGTATGGAGTTGCTGCGACCCAAGTGCAGGATCCAGCACTTGGCCTTGTTGAATCTCATACAATCCAACCTATCCAGGTCCCTCTGTAGAGCCTTCCTACCCTCAAGCAGATCAGTACTCTGCAAACTTACTGAGGGTGCCTTAATCCCCTTGTCCAGATGATTGATAAAAGATATTTGAGAACTGTCCCACAATACTGAGGCCTCAGGAACACTGCTTGTGGCCAACTGCCAGCTGGGTTTAACTCCATTCCCTACCATTCAACCATTTCATTACCTAGCAAAGCGTTCACCCAGCCCTCAGTTAGCAAAGCCCATCTGAAAATAGAGTCAGCAGAGCTCTAACTATTGTAATGCTGCCCTAGGCCAGTGAAAACTCAGCACAACCCTAAGAAGAGTTGAAAGCTAGGAGTGAGTACTGTCAGTTTTTTGGTCAGGATCACCCCTAGTTCCTTGTTCATGCTAGAGTCCCAGGCCCTTTCCACTAGCAGACAGATAGAGAACCTTCAGAAAATCTGGTTCTACTGAAGTGCCTTTGGAAAAGATACATTTCTCAGCCTAGAAGGCCTGGTGAAAACCAGTGGTAACTCCTGACATTGAAGGTGACTCTTTGCTTGGGCTGTTGGTTGGCTTTCTAGGTGAAGTGAAATTCACCATCACTGCCGAAGCCAAACTGAATACCAAAGATACTGGAAATGGAACCTCCTCAGAAGAGGAAGCAGTTCATAGGGACACCCTGGTTCAAACCCTGCTTGTTGAGGTATGGTAGAAAATCTGCATTTGCTTTCTGCTTTGTGGGAACTGCAGTTCCTGTAGCCATGGGTCAGAAACAGTTAGCTAGTGTGAGGAGGAAGGGCAGCTGACACGGATGGAGCTGTTCACACTAGGATTCTCCATGTGAAAATGAGTGCAAATCACAACAATCAGTGGCATCCACTCCCCTCCTGCCACTGTCTTCTTCCTGAGATCATGAGCCCGGACACCCCATGGATGTCAGTACAGATGTAGCAAGAAGGAAGGAGATTTCATACTTTACCTACAAATGCCTTCAGCCTGTGACTAATACTGGGGAGGGGGATGGAAGACAGATTTTAAATGAAAAGGCTCTATCTTGAGCATCAGAAAGCAGCAGCCACACAGGATCAGTTGAGCAGTGTCTCTGTCTCAGGTCAGAGACTGGAAATGTCTCTTTTATAACTACTTGCTAACATGGCAGGTGCTCTGGACAGGGTGTTGGGTGAGAGAGAGTGAGCCGTGAACTGAGAGATAATCTTGTGGAGATAAGGGTAGGGCTGGGTACAAGGAGTAAACTGTTGAGATAGACTCATTCAGATATTGGTTTATACTGCTAAATTGTTGTGGCTTGATGGTGATCTACATTTTTCTTCCTCTTCCTGCACTCAGCCTGAAGGTATTAAAAAGGAATTGACTCAGAGCTCCCTCATCTGCACAAAAGGTAAGATGAGTTCATTCAGTACAGGCAATCAGGGGAACTACTTCAGTATTTTGTCCTGCAAAAACAGAGACCCTTCGAGAGGAAGAAAGAAGGTTTTGTGTCAAGGTGCTGGGCTTGGATTTTCAGAGATACTTTGGACTCGCAGGACAAGTCTCTGCAGCATTTTTTTACCCAGACTGCAAACTGGAACTGTCACTTCACTTAAAAAGTGAAGAATTCTGAAAGAAGAAGCAGAAAAAGATCACTTTAACAGCTCTTGTTGTTACATTTGCTCATCAGGTGCACCAATTTCTGAACCAGTGTTTCTCGCCCTACCAACAAACCCGGTGCAGGGATCAGCCAGAGCTTATTTTTCTGTCATTGGTAAGTGTAGCACTTTGACTAAACCCAAAAGTAAATGGTGATTCTCCTGTGCATCACAAAGGTCCACCATGAATGCATGTGCAAAACCGATGTAAAACTGGGGAAATGCTGAATCTTATTTTAGAGGAAATGTTTCCTACTTTTCATAGAATCATAGAGTCAGTCAGGGTTGGAAGGGACCACAAGGATCAGCCAGTTCCAACCCCCCTGCCATGGCCAGGGACACCCTACCCTAGAGCAGGCTGCCCACAGCCTCAGCCAGCCTGGCTTTAAACACCTCCAGCCATGAGGCCTCAACCACCTCCCTGGGCAACTCAGTCCTGGCTCTCACCACTCTCATGCTGAACAACCTCCTCCTCATGGCCACTCTGACTCTCCCCACCTCCGGCTTTGCTCCATTGTCCCTGGTCTTGTCACTCCCTGATAGCCTACAAAGTCCCTCCCCAGCTTTTTTGTAAGCCCCCTTCAGAAAATCTGGGGAGGGACAGTAAAAACATTGACTGGAGGGGATCCAGAGAAGGGCAGCAAAGCTGGTTAAGGGTCTGATGAACAGGTCTTGTGAGGAGAGGCTGAGAAAGCTGTAGTTGTTTAGTCTGGAGAAAAGGAGGCTGAGGGCAGACTTTCTGGCTCTCTACAACTCCCTGAGAGGAGGTTGGACCAAGGTGTAGGTTGGTCTTTTCTCCTTAGGAATAACCAATAGGATGAGAAGAAATGGCCTCAAGCTGCACCAGGGAAGGCTTAGATTGAATATTAGAATAAACTTCTTCATTTAAAGGGTTCTCAAAGACTGGAACAAGCTGCACATGAGGATAGTTTAATCCTCATCCCTGGATGTGTTTAAAAGCTTCAGCGATGTGGTGTTGAGGCACATGGTGTGATACCAGACTTGGCAGAGTTAGGTAATGGTTGGACTCAATGATCCTAAAGGTCTTTTCCAACCAATATCTATGCCAGACAATATTTGTGCTCAGATTTTTCTCAAATTCTCAGTGTCTCCCAGATGTCCAGCATCAAAATAAATAAAATTGGGACATTTCAGCCTTTTTTCTAGGCTGTGCCTATAGTTACTGTGATCATTATCCTTAGCTTCATTATAAGATAATGTATAATGCTGTGTCACAAAAGAGTATCTTAAGGCTCCATAATAAGATAATAGCAAGCAATATATAATGCTGTGTTACAAAATAGTATTTTAAAGGATCTGAGTTCTTTTATCTTTCATTCTGCAGGAGACATTTTGGGTACAGCCCTGAGGAACATGGAGAACCTGCTCCACATGCCCTATGGCTGCGGAGAGCAGAATATGGCCTTGTTTACACCCAACATCTATGCCCTGGATTATCTGAATAAGACTGGGCTTATGACTGAAGAGATTAGAGTCAAGGGTAGTGGATATTTATCTGCAGGTGAGAAGTTTGATATTCTTCTGTCTAATACTGTGATTGTGTGCCCTGAAATCCTAAGATTTACACAGTGAATATTGATTTCTGATTTCTAGCATCCCATCTATGGCATAGAAGCAGGCAATTACAGC
Organism: Tricholaema leucomelas; assembly: GCA_013400475.1. NCBI lineage: Eukaryota > Metazoa > Chordata > Aves > Piciformes > Lybiidae > Tricholaema lacrymosa > Tricholaema leucomelas. The sequence goes on from WAAF01002195.1 coordinate 44,471, forward strand.
ACCTCATATATCATACTTCCAGGAGCAAAAGCAGCTAGAATTCATAGTGGCTGGTGGAGAATAGGCTCACCATGAGTTGGCAATTCTAGCTAGCTTCAAACTAGCACAGCAATGTGCCCTTGTAGCCAAGAAGACCAACAGTATTCTGGGGTGCATTAAGAAGAGTGTGTCCAGCAGGTCCAAGGAGGTTCTTCTCTCCCTCTACTTAACCCTGCCCAGGCCTCGTCTGCAGTATTGTGTCCAGTTCTGGACTCCCCAGTTCAAGAGAGACAAGGAAATACTAGAGAGGGCCACAAGATGGGGGGAGACTGGAACCGCTCTCTTAATGTGGAAGGGCTGAGATACCTGTGGATCTATCACCGGGAGGAGAGCAGACTGAGAGGGGATCTTCTCAATGCTGATCAAAAGGGTGGAGGTCGAGAGGATGGGGCTGGGCTCTTTTCGTTGTTAACCAATGATAGAACAAAGGGCCACAGGCACAAACTAGAACACAGGAAGTTTCACTTGAATTTAAGGGAAAAACTACTTTACTGGGCCAGGCTGTTCAGAGAGGTTGTGGATTCTCCTTCTCCGGAGCCACTCTGAACCTGCCTGGATGTGTTCCTGTGCAGCCTTCTCTTGGCAAACCTGCTTTATCAGTGAGCTTGGACTAGATGAGATCCTTTCCAATCCTTACCAGTTTGTGATTTTGTGCTTCATCAGTCACAAGTTATTTCATAGTAAATCCCCATTCTTGCTGCTTCAGGAACTGGCCCTTTCCTGTGGTTAATGAATGTGTCTTCTTTGTTGTGCTTTCAGGGTACCAAAAGCAGCTGTCATACAAACACCGAGATGGATCCTACAGCTCCTTTGGGACACGGGATAGGGAAGGGAGCGTATGGTAAGTGATGACACTTTGTATTTGCCTAGTGCAGAATCTTCAGGCTAAACGAATATAGCTGAGTTAATTTGGATCCTCTAGTATAAAGGAGAGATTAATAAACTGGAGAGAGTGCAGCAACAACAACCAGGGAGGTGGTGGAGTCACCATCCCTGGTGGTGCTAAAGAAAAGACTGGATGAGGCACCTAGTGCCATGGTCTGGTCAATTGGACAGGGCTGGGTGCTAGGTTGGGCTGGATGATCTTGGAGGTCTCTTCCAACCTGGCTGATTCTATGATTCTGTGCTCAAGAGAAAGCTGAAGGAACCAGAATTGTTCAGTCTGTAGAAGAGGAGGTTAAGGCTGGACTAGGACAAATCTTTCCCCTGCCTAGGACTGCGGGAAAGACAGATTCACGCTCTTGTCAGGAGTGCACCAAGTAAGAGTAAGAGTCTGATCATACTTGAACTGCAACAGGGAAAACTCCAACTGGATAGAAAGAGCAAAATGTCTTCCCCAGGGGAAATCTGCAGCACTGAGACAAATGGCCAGAGAGGATCTGGATATCTCTCTCCCTAGAGATTTTAGAACATAATTGGGTAAGAGACTTGCACAACCTGGCAGGGCCTTAGTTTAAGTAGACTGGAAACTTTGCAGGGGTCCATTCTCCTATTTCTTATTTCATAATTCTAGTAATTAAGACTAGATATTACTGTAATAGAATCATGGTTGGTTTTTTTTTTTTGATTGGAAAAGACCTTTAACATCACTGAGTCCATCCATTTCCTAACTCTGCCATGGATGGTGCTAAACCTGTGCCTCAACACCACATTGTTGCAGCATTTAAAAGTCTCCAGGGATGGACATTCAACCACCTCTCTTGGAAGCCTGTTCTGGTCTGTGAGAACCCTTTCAATGAATGTCTTTTTTCTAATATTGAATCTCAATGTAGTGCAACTTAAGGCCATTTCCTCTCAGCCTATCACTTTTACCCACCTCACTCCAACCTCCTTTCTGGGAATTGCAGAAAGCCAGAAAATCTTCCTTCATCCTTCTTTTCTCCAGACTAAACAACTCCAGTTCTCAGCCACTCCACACGAGGCCTATTCTCCCAACCCTTCACCAGCTTTGCTCCCCTTCTCTGGGTACACTCCAGCACCTCAGTGTTTTTCTTCTAGTGAGTCCCCCAAAAGTGAACCCAGTACTGAAGGTGTGGCATCACCAGTGCTGAGTACAGTGGTAAAATCACTTCCCTGGTCTTGCTTATTACTCATTCATAATATGGGCCAGGATGCTGTTGGCATTCTTGGCCACCTGGGCACACTCTGGCTCATGTTTAGTTGTCTGTAAATCAACACCCACAGGTCTTTTCCTGCTCAGCAGAATTCCACCTTCTCTTTCACAACCCTGGAGCATTGCATGTTGATGGTGTGATCCAAGTGCATGTCTTGGCCCTTGATCCTTCTCAGTGTCAGCCCATTGATCCAGACTGTCCAGGTTCCTTTGTACAGCCTTTCTACCTCTGACCAGACTGACACTCCCTCCCAGCTTAGTGTCACTTGCAAACTCACTAAGGGTGCCTCAATTCTCTCATTGATAGAGGTATTAAATAGAACTGACCCCAATACTGTTCATCAATCATCAAGCTGTATCTGTGCTTTACCTGTGCTCTGAAGGAATGTTTTTTTGCATGGAAATCAAGAAACCTCAGAGAAGAGTTTGCTATCAGTATGTGCTGGTTTGAGCCTAGCTGGAATGTTTTGGTGAGAAGAATTAGATGCTAGGTTGTGAAAAGGAACCAATGATGATGGCTGCTGCACTCATAGGCTTGCTGAGATGGATAAGAACAAGAACATAAATATAGATAAGGGAGTCGCTGTCTGTGTCTCTGGGGGTGAACCTCTCTCTCTCTAACCTAACCTGCCATCTGTGTGACTAATCCATCTGCTGCCTAACCCCCCTGGCTGACCCTCCAAACTACCTTGAGTGTAAGGTGAAGTCTTGGGTAAGGTAGAGGGGTGAGAAGAAGGTGTAAGGGTGGTTGGGAGCTCCTGATGGGGACTCTGGTTTCTGGGAGGGCTGCTGTGTTTCTGTACCACTTTTTAACTTGTCTGTGTCTGTCTTTAGCTGTACAGATTGTAAATACCTGCTTGGGTATTGTGCTAAGCTGTGAATAGAAAGCTTCATTCCGTTTCCAGAGCTGCTGAATCTGGTCTGGGTGATTTTTCCAAAGAGGAGGTGGGGTGGGGAACACCCAACCCATCACACAGTATTTTAGCAATGCTCATTTAAAAATGCTCATTTACTTCAGCCATTATGAAGTTCATTTTGTAACCAGATCCAGTTACTTGTAATCCTCCTTGCTCTTGTTCACATCCTACCTGGTTTCCGGTTCCCCCGCAGGCTCACCGCCTTTGTGTACAAGTCGTTTGCACAAGCCAGACGCTACATCTACATCGATGACAATGTCCAGGCTCAAACTTTGCTGTGGCTGGCAAGCAAGCAGAAGTCAGATGGCTGCTTTGAAAATGCTGGGTCACATTTCAACAATGCTTTCAAGGTAACTGAGACCAGTGGAGTGCCAAACTTCCACTCCTGGCACTGGGGGCTCTTTTGACAGTTTCTGCCATGTGTGATCTTATTCCTGCGTCCTTACTCTTCCTGGTCCAGTTCTCTCATGTCCTTACATACAAGCAGGGCATGATTCTTCTGTCTGCTATTGATCATAGAATGGTTTGTGCTCCAGGCCCCTCACCACCTTTGTCGCCCTCCTGTGGACACGTTCCAGTATCTCAACATCTCTCTTGAATTGAGGAGCCCAGAACTGGACACAGCACTCAAGGTGTGGCCTGACCAGTGTTGAGTACAGGCAAAGAATAACCTCCCTTATCTTGCTGGACACGCTGTTCCTGATCCAGGCCAGGATGCCATTTGCTCTCTTGGCCACCTGGGCACACTGCTGGCTCATCCTCAGCTACTATCTGTCAGTACCCCCAGGTCCTTTTCTTCCTGGCTGTTCTCCAGCCACTCTGTCCCCAACCTGTAGTGCTGCTTGAGGTTGTTGTGACCAAAGTGCAGAATCCTGATGAGGTATAAGCAAGTAGAAGGGTCCATTAAGAAGAGTGTGGCCAGCAGGTCAAGGGAGATTCTCCTCCTGCTCTGCTGAGGCCATACTTGGATTGCTGTGTCCAGTTCTAGGCTCTCCAGTTCAAGAGACAAAGAACTACTGGAGAGAGTCCAACAGAGGTCCACAGAGATGATGAGGGCCTAGAATATCTACCTTAGAAGCAGAGGCTGAGAGACCTGGGGCTGTTTATTCTGGAGAAGAGGAGGCTGAGCAGGGATCTCATTAATGCTTATCCATACCTGAAGGGTGAAGGTCAAGAGGATGGAGCTGGGCTCGTTTTAGTGGTGCCCAGTGATAGGACAAAAGGAAATGGGCACAAATTAGAAGAGAGTATGTTTCACTTAAATATAAGGAAGGGCTTCTTTACTTTGAGGGTGCCAGATTAGGCTGTCCAGAGAGGTTGTCTTCCTCTCTGGAGACTTTCAAAACCTGCCTGGATGCGTTCCTGTGAAACCTGCTCTAGGTGAACCTGCATTAACAGCAGGGTTGGACTAGATGATCTTCAGAGATCCTTTTCCAACCTTTACTGATCTGTGTGATTCTGTGAGGAGTTTCTGAATTAGAAGACTGAGCTTTTATTTTCCACCACTTCATTACATGTTTGGCCACAAGCTGCAATCTGCTTTATCACATACATGCAAAAGAAAATGCCCCAAATAATATTGGGTTTATCCCAAGTGAACTTGTTCTTTCCTATTCCTGTGCTCACGGGCAGGTGACTCTAACTGGTGTCTAAACTATGGCTTAATTAGCATCTTGTTTCTTTCTAGGACATATGTATTGACCTGCTCTTTGCTTGTTGCTTATTTCAGGATGAAGATGAAGGTGAATACTCACTCACAGCCTATGTTGTGGCAGCGTTGCTGGAAGCTGGACACTCTGCTGCGGTAGGTCTTTGATGCTGTTATGCTTTATTATTCTGCTTCAGGCCTGTGTCAAACAGTGTACAAGTCATAGACCTCACATCCATATCTTCAGCAAAGTGTTAAATACTGTGTCTTGGTTCTAATTTTCTCACTCCATCCAGACTCCAATTTGGAATTTTTTTTTTCCTAATTTGCCCATTTGCCCAGTCCAACATCCAAGCTGTCCAAACCTTCAGTCCTACAAACTCTTTCTGTGCATTTAGATCCAAGCTGTATTTCCATTTCCTTATGTCCTTGCCATCCAGAGGGACCTGGACAGGCTGGAGAGGTGAGCACAAGCCAACCTCAGGAGGTTCAACAAGACCAAGTGCAGTGTCCTGCATCTGGGTTGAGGCAATCCCAAGCACAACTCCAGGCTGGGCAGTGTGTGGCTGGAGAGCAGCCCTGAGGAGAGAGACCTGGGGGTGCTGCTGGACCAGAAGCTCAACAGGAGCCAGCAGTGTGCACTTGCAGCCCACAGGGCCAACCAGAGCCTGGACTGCATCAGAAGTGTGGCCAGCAGGGCCAAGGAGGTGATTCTCCCCCTCTACTGTGCTCTGCTGAGACCCCACCTGGAGTACTGCATCCAGTTCTGGAGCCCCTATTACAAGAGTGATGTGGAGATGCTGGAGAGTGTCCAGAGCAGGGTCAGGAGGATGCTCAGAGGGCTGCAGCAGCTCTGCTGTGAGCACAGACTGAAAGAGTTGGGGCTGTGCAGTCTGCAGAAGAGGAGGCTCCCAGGTGACCTTCTTGTGGCCTTCCAGGATCTGAAGGGGGCCTACAAAAAAATCTCAGGAGGGACTTTTTAGGCTGTCAGGGAGTGTCAGGACTGGGGGGAATGGAGCAAAGCTGAAGATGGGGAGAGTCAGAGTGCTTGTGAGGAGGAAGTTGTTCATCATGAGAGTGGTGAGATCCTGGACTGTGGTTGGGGCCTCATGGCTGGAGGTGTTTAAGGCCAGGCTGGCTGAGGCTGTGTGCAGCCTGCTCTAGGGTAGGGTGTCCCTGGGCATGGCAGGGAGATTGGAACTAGATGATCCTTGTGGTCCCTTCCAACCCTGACTGATTCTATGATTCTATGTCATTCTTAATAATGGAAGGAAAAGATGAGCTGCTGGTTGGATACTAGGCATGGGGGAATGAGAGGCAGGGTCTTTTCTCTGTAATGTGTTTCCTTCATATCTTTTAGACTTCAGTGGGTTTTGCTGACATTTTTCTCTGTAAAATGGAGAAGTGATAAGAATTGTTCTCTGCCTTGTTATCTGTTGCCCAGAGAGGTGGTGGAGTCACCGTCCCTGGAGGTGTTCAAGCAAAGCCTGGATGGGGCACTTAGTGCCATGGTCTGGTTGATTGGCCAGGGCTGGGTGCTAGGTTGGACTGGATGAGCTTGGAGGTCTCTTCCAACCTGGTCGATTCTATGATTCTATGTTCTGGGCAAGCAGGTTCCTCAGATACTGTCTTACAGGGCATCATTGCAGCACCTGAGATTGGCAGGGTGAAAACAATGTGCAGTATCAAATAGTTCTTCAGCAACATAAATTTAGTTCCAGGTATCTTCATAAGAAGCCCCAAAACTTCATGTCACATAGAGTTCCCTAAATAGGACTTTTTAGTAGTGTACTGGTGATGTTTGAGCCGATGTAGCTGGCACTCACAGAGATAGTCTGTAAGGCTAAAAGGGCCTGAAGAACTCTGGATAGCAGTAGCTAGCTAGTAAGTGATAACATCCATCTGAAAGAGTCTTCTTTGTCATGAGTTCTCAAAATAAATAGTTGTGTAAAAATTAGCCACATTTTGCAGCTAAAGCAACCAAGGGACAAAGGATTCACCTGCAGAAGGTCATCTCCCAGGTGAAGAAAAGGACCAGTCCTTTGTTAGTCTGGCCATACTGCTTCTAAATAAATGCAGAAAGGAAACAGCACCACTAGAAAAGCATCCTCTGCCCTGTAGATCCTTAAACATGCCATGGGTCATGTATGTTTTTATCGTGGAGAGTCAGTGATAGCAGCTTAAAGAGAAGCTGAAGCTCAAATGCAAGTACCTGATAGCCCTCCGTGTTTTGTGTTCCTAGCATCCTGTTGTTCAGAGTGGCATAAACTGTTTGGAGACTGCATTTAGCAAGGGGATCAACAACCTCTACAACCAGGCCCTCTTTGCCTATGCTTATGGATTAGCTGACAATGAGAAGAGATGCCAGTTCTTCCTGGAGAAGCTGGACAAGGCAGCTACCAGAGATGGTAAGTGCAGGGTGGCAGTGATCCAGGGAATACAGCTGCTGATATGGCCTGTAGTAGGATGTTGCAGCTACACGGGTTGCAGCAGCGGGAACGTGGTCAAAGCTTACACAGATCAGTGTGATCAAAAGCAGTGCCACATGGACTCCAGGCCATTCAATGTGAATTATACCAGGGACACTATGGATTGTTCTGACTCTCATTACATGGTCTTGAGCATAGAGCAGACATCTGCATATTAGAATAATTAGGCAAGAACAACCCAGTCCTTTGCATAAACCACACCTTGTTTTTCTCATCAACAAGATGTCCACTTATCTATCCTTCCTTCAGATAAGGTAGCCAGCAGCTGTGGGAATCAAGGCCAGCACTACTTGTTATTATTCTTCTCACATTACATTCCCACAGATCCCCCTTTTTGCTTCAAAAACTGAAGGCAGCGTTTCCTATCCAACTGCAGTAGGATATTAGCTATTCTGAAGCACTTCGTGATGCTCCTGTCTCATTTCCTGCCTGTCGTGCAAGTGGTTTTGTGTCAGCGAACTTCCCTATTTGTCTCCTTTGACTTCACAAGAAGTTGAGTTGTGGCCTGATAGTCTTAGAATTATGAAATAATTATTTCATAGGTGGGGAGAGATCCCTGGAAGCCTTAGTCACAGGTAGTGGAAGATTGTACCTAGCTTCCCTGTTAGCCTCCTAACATGCTCAGCATACCCAATTCTGTTGTCCATGTCAAGTGCTCCAAGCTGTGACTGCCTTAGCACCCTTCTGGTATGCTGCCTTCACTTCAACTCACTTTGTCATCCCCCTTTAAATACTTCAGTTTGAAAATCCACCTGGCCAGCAGGCACAGCACCATTGTTCTGGCCAAGGAATTCATTGCTTCCTGCCTCTTTTGACCACGCAGGCTCGGTGAGGGCAGCACAAGATGCCTGGCACATGGTGCTAAGCCCCCCTAGTCCTCCAACGCTTTGCTGGGGCCAAACCCTTATTGTTTGCTCATCTAACTCACTCCCAGAGATTCCCTGCAATGGAAGGAGGAGAGCAAGGGTTGAACTGGCCTGGCAACATTTATGCCCTACCAGGACAAACTTGCTTTTATTAATTCCCTTCCTGTCTTCCTTTCCATGCTAGAACTAAAATTTTCCAGTTCAGGCCACTGATGGCTGAGAGGGAATTCTGTGCCTGTCTCCTGCACTACCCTGTAGTGAAGTCATGAATGAGTAATTTTCCCATTATTTTTAACACCTCACTGTTCTCTTTTCAGGTGGTTCACTTCATTGGCAGAGAGAACATAAACCACCAGCAGAACATGTCCCTGTTTTCTACTCCCGGGCACCTTCTGCTGAAATCGAAGTGACCAGCTATGTTCTCCTGTCTTTGCTCAACAAAGCTGACCTCAGCTCAGAAGACTTCTCTTACATTTCCCGCATTGTGCACTGGCTTGTCAAACAGCAGAACTCCTACGGTGGCTTCTCCTCCAGCCAGGTAACAGCTGTGGCTCTAGTGAAAAAAGAAAGCTTCTGAGAGAAGTCCAGTTTGTATTCTGGGTCTTGATAGTAGGACATACCTTCCTCACTGCAGTTCCATTTCAGTAGTATTTGATGAGAAGTTCACAGGCTTACAGGATGTCAGGGATTGGAAGGGACCCAAGGAGATCATCGAGTCCAACCCCCCTGCCAGAGCAGGACAATCCTATCTAACACAGATCACAGAGGAACACATCCAGACAGGCCTCGAAAGGTTCCAGAGAAGGAGACCCCACAACCTCTCTGGGGAGCCTGTTCCAGTGCTCTGGGACCCTTACAGGAAAGAAGTTCCCCCTGTGCTGCAACTTGCATCCATTGCTCCTTCTCCTGTATCACAGGGAGCAGTGAGCAGAACCTGTCCCTCTGCTCCTGGCAGCCCTCAGATACTTATAAACATTTATCAAATCCCCTCTCAGTCTTCTCTTCTCCAGACTAAGCAGCCCCAGGTCCCTCAGCCTCTCCTCATANAGTTTATTATTCCTCCCCAGATGCAGGACTCTGCACTTGTCCCTGTTGAACTTCATCTGGTTCCTCTGTGCCCAGCTCTCCAGTCTGTTCAGTTGTGATGGTTTGGGTGTTCCCTGATCCCCCACACTTAAGAAAATCACCTAGACTAGACTCAGCCACTGGAGAGTCAGGGCATAGGAGCTGTGTAATCTCACACACTGTCTAACATCTGGGTATCTAATTAGGGGCTATGTTCTTCTCTTCAGGACACTGTTGTTGCTCTCCAAGCCTTAGCCCATTACGGATACCTCACGTTCTCTAAGAAAGGTCTTAACACAGTCAAAGTCAACTTCCTGGGCTCCTCCAGTAAGACTTTCCAAGTCAACGACAGGAACCGCTTCTTGCTGCAGCAGGCTTCCTTACCAGCTATTCCAGGGACGTACAGTGTGGAAGTGAATGGCACTGGCTGTGTCTACCTGCAGGTAAGCAAGCTGGAAAGTCAGCACTGCCCCTCTGAGATCTAAGCAGGAGGTCCTCCAAACCTCATTGCTCTCCAAACCTCATGCCTCAAAGTCTCTGACCATTTGACACTCGCTGTCTCTTGCAGAGCACCCTGAGATACAATGTCCTCTTACCAAACAGAGATGCAGGATTTTCTCTCTCGGTACAAGCAGCCAATGTAACCTGCACAGGCAACTTCCCACCAAAGTTTGACCTTGTCCTCTCTGCCAGGTAACCTCCTCTCATTTATCTACTCCCTGCAGTTTGATAGAGAATCCAAGGAAGGTTTTAAGTACTGCAGTTTGATAGAGAGTCCAGGGAAGGATTTAAGTACTGCTGTTTGATAGAGAATCCAAGGAAGGATTTAAGTACTGCAGTCTGACAGAGAATCCAGGGAAGGATTTAAGTACTGCAGGTTGATAGAGAATCCAGGGAAGGTTTAAGTACTGCAGTTTGATAGAGAATCCAAGGAAGGTTTTAAGTACTACTGTGCAGGTGCAGGAGAAGAAATGGGGTCAGTGGGAGCTGCAAATGCCATTCACTGCTCCTCCAGTCCATTTGCACACCAGGCTAACAGAACTTTTGTCACTGCAGGTACACAGGAAACCGCAAAGTCTCCAACATGGCTATTGTTGATGTGAAAATGCTCTCAGGTTTTGTTCCTGTCAGATCTTCCCTGGAAAAGGTAAAGAAGGGGAGCAAAGTGAATGATAAATCCTGAAAACATGGGAAATTGATACAAATGTTTTGTGATTAGAAAATTGGAGGCCCTTGGGGATTCTGCAAGGTCTGTGGGCATAGGCTTTTGCCACACACTTTGTGTCTCAGAGTTCTAGCTGTTCCTCTGTTGAGGACAAATCTTCTAGGACTTGCCAAATCCGGCAGCCCAACAGAGGTGAGACTGCTGCAGCTTCATATCCCAAGCTCCAGGCAACAGCTGAGTGGTCCCAGCAGGCAGACACACACACACGGACCTAGTGGGGATCCCTCAGGGGTTGGTACTGGGACCAGTAATATTCAATACATACATCAGTGACCTGGATGAGGGGACAGAGAGCACTGTCAGCAGGTTTGCTGATGACACAAAGCTGGGAGGAGTGGCTGACACAGAGGAAGGCTGTGCTGCCATGCAGCAAGACCTGGGCGTATGGAGAGTTGTGCAGGGAGAAATTTAATGCAATACAAGGACAAGGGTAGAGTCTTGCGTCTGGGAAGGAACAGCCTATGGGCCAGTACAGGCTGGGCACTGGCCTCTTGCAGGGCAGCACAGGGGAAAGAGACCTGGAGGTCTTGGTAGATGGAAGGTTGACCATGAGCCAGCAATGTGCTCTTGTGGCCAAGGAGGCCAATGGCATTCTGGGGTGTATTAGAAGGTCTATGGTTAGTAGGCTGAGAGTGGTTTTCTGCCCCCTCTACTCTTCCCTGGTCAGGCTGCATCTGGAATACTGTGTCTAGTTCTGGGCCCCTCAGTTCAGGGAGGACAGGTAATGGCTTGAGAGTTGAGCAAAGAGCCACGAAAATGATTAAGGGAGTGGAAGATCTTCCTCACAAGGCTGAGGCAGCTGGGTCTGTTTAGCTTGAAGCAGACTGAGGGGTGACCTCATTCATGTTTATAGATATCTGAAGGGCAGGTGTCAGAGGGTGGAGCCAGCCACTTCTTAGTGATGTCCAATGGTAAGACAAGGCACAATGGGTGCAAGCTGGAGCATAGAAGGGTCTACCTAAATATAAGCAACAACGAAGGGTGAGTGTAAGGAGGATAGAGTCAGTGTCCAGTGACAGAACAAGGGGCAATGGGTACAAACCGGGACGCAGGAGATTCAACATTGTGCTGGTTTGAAGCAAACATTTACTGAGAGAAATTAAATCCTTAGCTGTGAGAAGGGAAAAACAACAGTAAAATATACCCCTGTTTTCTGCTGACAAACACAACTAGTCAAAATACAGCTAAGACAGGCACTTGTCACACACTGCTCAGCTCTCACTTCTGGCTGTGCCTTCTTTCTGGTGGTCTGGTCTCTGTGGCTGACTCTGCTTTTAACTCTCTCTGCTTTTAACTCCACTTAACCCCTATTTTCCCCTAACCTCCTTGTCATCTCTTTTTGACATCTCACCTCAGAGCTCCAGATTTATCACATGAGATACACGTGGGTTGATCTGGTTATTTCTGAAGGGATGGAAAGAGGGAGGGGGAAGGGGGTTTGGGTTGGGAGCCTTCCTGGGGATTCTAATTGTTTCTGGGAGGGGTATTGTGTTTCTGTGTTACTTTTAATATATGTATAGCTGTGTATCTGCCTGTATATTGTGCTAAGCAGTAAATACAGCTTCATTCCTTAATTTCCAGCCAGCTGAGTCTAGTCTGGGTGATTTTTCTTAAGTGTGTGTGTGTGGGTGTAACACTGAAACCATCACAAACATAAACAGAAGGGACAAATTCATCCTTGTGAGGATGGCAGAGCACTAGAACAGGCTGCCCAGAGATACTGTTTAGTCTCCTTCTCTGGAGACATTCCAAACCCACATGGGTGTGTTCCTGTATGATTTACAGTAGGTGAATCGTAGAATCAACCAGGTTGGAAGAGACCTCCAAGGTCATCCAGTCCAACCTAATCTAGAATCTCTTCCAGCAGAGGGATGAGGCTAGATGGTGTCTTTTTAGGCTATCAGGCAGTGACAGGAATAGAGGGAATGGAGTGAAACTGGAGGTAGGGAGAGTCAGAGTGGCCGTGAGGAGGAAGTTGTTGAGCATGAGAGTGGTGAGATCCGGGAATGGGTTGCCCAGGGAGGTGGTTGAGGCCCCATGGCTGGAAGTGTTTAAGGCCAGGCTGGCTGAGGCTATGTGCAGCCTGCTCTAGGGTAGGGTGTCCCTGGCCATGGCAGGGGGGTTGGAACTGGCTGATCCTTCTGGTCCCTTCCAACCCTGACTGATTCTATCATTCTATGATTCTGGAATCGACAGAGGTCTTTTCCAACCCCCACCTGCCTGTGATTCTTTGACTTTCTTGATTGATACTGCTTATAGGCTGGATGTTAGGAGGAAGTTCTTCACAGAGAGAGTGATTGGCATTGGAATGGGCTGCCCAGGGAGGTGGTGGAGTCGCTGTCCCTGGAAGTGTTCAAGCAAAGCCTGGCGCTTAGTGCCATGGTCTGGTTGACTGGACAGGGATGGGTGCTAGGTTTGACTGGATGATCTTGGAGGTCTCTTCCAACCTGGTTGATTCTGTGATACTCAACCTGCATTTCTTGTTTCGGGCAGGAGATGGCAGGGTGGCACAGGATGGGCATGGGAGCCTCTTTAAACAGACCTTGTTATCAAATAGTTAAAATTTTAAGTCTCCCTGGCAAGTCTTAGTATATTAACACTGCTGTGGTTTGCCTTCTTTAAAGCTTCAGAAGCAGGACTCTTCTGTTGATCGTGTAGATACCAAGAACAACCACATCCTCTTCTATCTGCAAAAGGTAAGTTTGGGAGGTTTCCCTTCTGGTTTGACTAAACAGGATCTCAGATGAAAGAAAAGTCTCATTAGCAATAGACATATCTTAGGGATATCAAGGTACTTCACTCAGTCCAACATCAGATATCTCATATATATATATATATAGATACAGTGGCTGTAGCGTACAGTGAGGAGATACAGATGTATTAATTCTGTGACAGGCTGGAACTGGCTGGAACAGGCTTGGAACTGGCTGATCCTTGTGGTCCCTTCCAATCCTGACTGATTCTATGATTCTGTGATTCTAAGAAAGGATGGAGAGAGAGAAATCAAAAAGACATAGTAATATCTGTGTCTCAAGCAGGAATTTTGATTAGTTGGCCTTCAGTGATGTAACGAGGATCGAGATCTATATTAAGATGAGAGGAAATGGCTTCAAGTTGCACCACAGGAGGATTAGGATGGGTATTACAAAAAAAATTTTACTGAAAGGTTTCCTAAAGACTGAAAGAGGTTCTCCAGGGAGAAAGTTGAATCCTCATCCCTGGAGGTGTTAAAAAGCTGCAGAGATGTGGTGCTGAGGGACGTGGTTCATCACAGGATCACAGAATTTCTCAGATTGGAAAAGCCCTTCAAGCTCCTCCAGTCCAATCATGAGTTTCACACTGACAAGTCCTTGACCAAACCAAACCCCTCAGCACAACATCTCATCACTATGAGTCAGTATGCTTGGAAAGGGCCACCAGTGTCAGCCAGTCCAACCTTCATCCCAGCAGCCTTTATCACTAGACCGTAGCCTCCAGCACCACATCCACTCTCCTTTTAAACACCTCCAGGGATGGCGACTCCACCACCTCCCTGGGCAGCCTGTTCCAGTGCCTGACCACCTGCTCAGGAAAGAACTTCCTCCCAACAGCCAACCTAAACCTCCCCTGATGCAACTTGAGGCTATTTCCTCTTGTCCTATCATTAGTAATTGGGGAGAAGAGACCAGCTCCAGCCTCACCACAACCTCTTTCCTCTTGTCCTATCATTAGTAACTGGGGAGAAGAGACCAGCTCCAGCCTCACCACAGCCTCCTTTTAGGTGTTTGTAGAGACTTGGAAAATAAAAGATTTTAACAGTGACATTCAATGATGGGATGGATGCTGATGAGCTGAAAGCTGCAGCCATCAGGGAATGGTTGGTGTAACTGCCAACTGACATACAAAAAGAGGGCAGAGAGCACCCCATTTAGCAACAAAACATATTTAGCAACAGCTTTTAAACAAGTATTCAATTAGACGTTAAGTTTATAACTTGGCACTTGGTCACCCAGTTTGACTCAGAAACACGTATGTTCAATCTTAGCCTCAGGAATATATATGGAAAGAAGGTCTGATGCATTTTCTTGCTTTGCCATTTTCAGGTCTCCCAGAAGGAAGTCAACTTCTCTTTCAGTGTGGAGCAAAGCCTGCCTATCTCAGATATCAAACCAGTGCCAGTACATATCTATGATTACTATGAAACAGGTAGGTGATCTCAGCAAGCCTGAGCAAAACCTAGATCTCAGCACTGACAAGGCACAGACTGTGTTTTTTCCCTGTGCACTCTGTGCAAGGTTCTCTTCAATGTTCTGCATTTCCTGCCTTTGTTTCTTAGCAGACATAAGCACAGAGGAAGCCAGCAATGCTGCTACTCTTGATTACTAGATTGCAAAGTGTTTGCAGAGCTTAGACAGTTCCTATCTTCCTATTTTTTCACTTCTTGCTTCAATTCAACCTAGAACAGATCAGACATGTCATGAGTTGTTTGCTTCCAAAGTAAGAACTGTGGCTCCAATTTCTTTCCACAGTTTGAACAGCTAAAACCAGTAACTTGGTTATTGTTGGTTATATTGGTTTTATGTATATATATATATATATATGTGTGTGTGTGTGTGTGTGTGTGTATGTATATATGTATATATATATATATGTGTGTGTATATATATATGTATATGGTTTGTCTCATGGTTTTACTTTATATTGCTATATCAGGCTGCAGCCAGAGAACTCTTCCTTAATGGACATTAAATACCTGAGTAGGAATGGCAGTCCTACTGAACTCAAGAGTAGTTTAAATGCTAACTAGAATCATAGAATCAACCAGGTTGGAGGAGACCTCCAAGATCATCCAATCCAACCTAGCACCCAGCCCTAGCCAGTCAACTAGACCATGGCACTAAGTGCCCCACCCAGGCTTTTCTTGAACACTTCCAGGGATGGTGACTCCACCACTTCCCTGGGCAGCCCATTCCAATGCCAATCACTCTCTCTGCCAACAACTTCCTCCTAACATCCAGCCTATTGGCACAACTTGAGACTGTGTCTCCTTGTTCTGTTGCTGGTTGCCTGGCAGAAGAGGCCAGACGTTGAAGCATCTGACCACCTTTCTTGATCTGGCCTCAAGGAGCTAAAATTGCATAGTCAGAGCCGTGATGTGTCCTGATGAATTTCTTCCCACAGTTTAAACCAGTAACTTGGTTATGCTGCCTGATTGGGGGTACTGCTCCTGACTTCCCTCATCTGGTTTGTCTCATGGTTTTACTTTACATTGCTCTATCAGGCTGCAGCCAGAGAACTCTTCCTTAATGGCATTTAAATACCTGAGTTGGAATGGCAGTCCTACTGAACTGAAGAGCAGTTTAAACACTAACTAGACATTGAAGCGTCTGATCACCTTTCTTGATCTGGCCTCAACGAGCTAAAATTGCATAGTCAGAGCAGTGATGTGTCCTGATCAACATGGCCAGAGGAGTGTATTAGGCTCTGATTGTGCACCCCAGCAACTGGGTGTCTTGACCACTGGAAGACTACCATGAGATCTGTCAAATGTTTGCTTGTTCTTAAGGTGCTCACACGGTTGTACACAGGCTGAGCTCAATGATTCCTCACTCTCAGACAAATCTTCCTTTCTCTGTTCCAGATGAATATGCCCTTGCAGAATACAATTCACCCTGCTCCCAGCCTTCCAACTGAAATCAGTTAAGTGCCTGGAGAGGTAACGCATCACAAAGTGTCAGACAAACATTTGTAGAGGAAGAACAAGATGAGCGACTTGGTTATTTCCGGGAAGGCAACAATAAGCACATAGAAGCATGAAGAATAAGCAAACCCCAAATTGCAGTAGATCAGAATGACCCATTCTCACCCACACTTCAGAAGAGCTTGGGGTCAGTGTGGATCAGGAACTCCAGATAAAGAGCTTTTCCTATCAAGGGAGATGTGGTGCAATTAATTGTTAACCTCCACCATCCATCTGTTTGGGAACTCCTGACATTGTGTTAAGTTAAACTTCTGGAGTGTGTGTTCTTGGCCACAGATTCCTCTTAAGGAACCCAGAGTTATGAAAATAATCTGCTGTTGCTGCTTCTGTAGGTTTTGGTTTGGTCTTTCAATCAATCCTGAAGGAAGGCTCTGAATAAATTACTTTGATCCTCACCTTTTTTTTTCAGTGTTTAAACTGAATCACTTAGAGATCTGAGAATGCTAGACACAGGAAGACAACTTTTACCTGGTTGTGTCCTCTCTTAGGAAGAGAAGGAGGAAGTTCTTTACAGTGAGGATGGTAAGACACTGGAACAGGTTGCCCAGGGAGGTTGTGGTTGCTTCCTCCCTGGAGGTGTTTAAGGCCAGGCTGGATGAGGCCTTGAGCAACCTGCTCTAGTGGGAGGTGTCCCTGCCTATGGCAGGGGATTGGAGCTGGATGATCTTTGAGGTCCCTTCCAACCTAAACCATTCTATGATTCTTTTTCCTTTACACTATCATCTCCTGTTTTACTGCCCATGTCCTTGCCCATGGCAGGGGGGGTTGGAACTAGATGATCCTTGTGGTCCCTTCCAACCCTGACTGATTCTATGATTCTACTGCTTTTTGTAATAAAACCTGATTAGCAATGCTGTTTGTCCCAGACTCTACTCTGTCTTGTATCTAGAACTAGGTGCTGTAATGGATTTAATCAGCTAAAGAATTTACACCTTGGAGAAGATCTGTCAATGAAAATGTCAGCCTGAGTTCAGTAACATCTTGAGGCACAAACAGGATCAAGGGCCCTGCCCTATGTGGTGGAAACTTTCTACCCAAAGCCTCACAGATGGAGAAATTGGGGAGTTGTAACACAGAAACTCTTTGAAAAGAGGTTAAGAAGCTATGGTGAAGCAAATGGAGACTTTGGAGAAAGAAAAATGAGATTTGGAGGGAGGGAAAAATAAAGTCAGCTGCAAAGAGCTTATGATGAGGGGACAAAGCACAAGGAATTTCCTCTCATGCTTTCTGTATTTACTGAACTGGTACAGCAGACAGCCACACAGCATGGCTGCTGTCCCTCACAGTCTGCAGTGACCTCACATGACCTTCATCCTCACCAGATCACCAGAAACCAATCGCATATCCATCACCAGTCTGAGCAGACATCTGCCAACTAAGTCATATCCCTGAGCTGCTGTTTTTGTAGCTGGGGTGGTAAAAACAGCCCTCGTTAAAACCTGGAAGAGATTTGTGTGCCTACTACAAAAACAGGCTCCTGAAAGTGGATTTTGATTCCTTTACTCAACAGCATTGTGCCTGCTCTGACGGAGACCGCACAACAGCACAGGAAGTGGTAGAAGAGGAATGGGCAGGATGAGCAACTGAGGGAACTGGAATCGTTTAGTCTGGGTAAGACAAGGATGAGAGGAGGCCTCCTCATGCTCTACAACTCCCTGAAAGAAGGTTGTAGTAAGGTGGGTGTTGGTCTCTTCTCCCTAGTCCTAGAGAGAAGACAAGAGCAGAGGAGGTTGCACCAGGGGAGGTTTAGGTTGGAGATTAGGAAAAATTTCTGTCCTGAAAAAGTGTTGAGGAGTTGGAATGGGCTGCACAGGGCAGCGGTGAAGTCACCACAACATAGACATGCCACCCTAGTATACAGTTTAGTGACCAGGGCGGTGTTGGGTCAATGAATGAACTTGAAGATCTTAGAGGTCTTTTCCAACCTAAGTGATTTTATGGTTCAGTGATAGGAGCAGCCCCTTGTCCATCCTGAGAGCACTCTTGAGTGGGGTGTCATGCTTGCCCAGAGATGGCTTTAGTGGATCAGTGCTGGGCCCAGTCCTGTTGAATATCTTTATTGATGATCTGGACAAGAGGATTGAGTCCAGCATCAGTAGGTTTGCAGATGATACCAAGCTAGGAGCAGGTGTGGAGCTGTTGGAGGGTAGGAGAGCCTTGCAGAGGGACCTAGACAGGCTGGATGGGTGGGCAGAGGTGAATGGGAAGAGATTTAACAAGACTAAGTGCAGGGTTCTGCACTTTGGCCACAACAAACCCAAGCAGCACTACAGGCTGGGGACAGAGTGGCTGAGAGCAGCCAGGCAGAGAGGGACCTGGGGGTGCTGGTAGAGAGTAGCTGAAGATGAGCCAGCAGTGGGCAGGAGAGCCAATGGCATCCAGGCCTGGATCAGGAACAGCGTGGCCAGCAGGGCAAGGGAGGTTATCCTGCCCCTGNTGAGGTTGGTCTCTTCTCCCAGGCAACCAGCAACAGAACAAGGGGACACAGTCTCAAGTTGTGCCGGGGCAGGTCTAGGTTGGATGTTAGGAGGAAGTTGTTGTCAGAGAGAGTGATTGGCATTGGAATGGGCTGCCCAGGGAGGTGGTGGAGTCACCGTCCCTGGAGGTGTTGAAGCAAAGCCTGGCTGAGGCACTTAGTGCTATGGTCTAGTTGATTGGCCAGGGCTTGGTGCTAGGTTGGACTGGATGACCTTGGAGGTCTCTTCCAACCTGGGTGATACTGTGATTCTATGAAGTTCTTTCCAGTGACTCCCCTTGCTCTTCTGTCTCTTGTCAGTAGCAAAGATTGTGTGCACTTCAAGAGGGGTCAGTCAGGCCAGTTCAATCCACCTTCTTCAGCTGTGTAGACTCAACCTGCTGCTAAACAAAAGCCTTTGTTTAATGCCACTGCAGTGCATGGCCAACTGCAAGCAGGGTGAGATGAAAACTGATATGAAATGTGGACCCTTTCAAAGGCACAGCAGTGACATTTTGCTACTGATTTCCATAATACAAGGCTGACAGGGAGTGGTTGGGGCAATGCCAGCAGTATCTGGCAAAATCTGCATTTTACAGCCTTCTTTTACCTCTAGAACTCTTTTACCTCCAGCACATCCAGTGACCCACATTATTTTTCTAATGGAACTTGTGTCATGTGAATTTGCTGATGCCGGAACGTGAGCATTTGCTTAACTTCTATGCAAGCCAGACCAGCTGCAGTACCTCCTACCCTCTCACTGCACTGTGATTTTAATGGTATTTGTTTGCCAGGAGTAAAAACAGTTCTGAGGCCATTTGGCATGGGTTCACTGTATATGTCTGCATGTAGGTCTCTAACTAAGGTGGTAAATTAGAGTGGTTTAGCTTACTTCCAGGTTACCCTGTTTTATGTTCTTCCCCCTTACATCTTGCTACCTAGGACATTTTGACTTAGAGTTTATTCACAAGCTCCATAAGAAAGTATTGTGGTTTCAATTATGCACAAATATTAGATGTGGCACAGCAGGCTACAGTAGAAGCCTATCATGAGCCTATGATGAGCCTGAAGATGAGGCAGCAGTGTGCCCAGGTGGCCAAGAGAGACAATTGCATCCTGGCCTGGCTCAGGAGCAGTGTGGCCAGCAGGACAAGGGAGGTTATTCTGCCCCTGTGTTCAGTGCTGCTCAGGCCACACCTTGAGTGCTGTGTCTAGTTCTGGGCTCCTCAATTCAAGAGAGATGTTGAGGTGCTGGAATGTGTCCAGAGAAGGGCAGCAAGGCTGGAGAGGGGCCTGGAGCACAGCCCTGTGAGGAGAGGCTGAGGGAGCTGGGGGTGTGCAGTCTGCAGAAGAGGAGGCTCAGGGCAGACCTCATTGCTGTCTACAACTACATGAAGGGAGGTTGTAGCCAGGTGGGGTTGGTCTCTTCTCCCAGGCAACCAGCAACAGAACAAGGAGACACAGCCTCAAGTCGTGCCAGGGGAGGTCTAGGCTGGATGTTAGGAGGAAGTTGTTGTCAGAGAGCGTGATTGGCATTGGAATGGGCTGCCCAGGGAGGTGGTGGAGTCGCCGTCCCTGGAGGTGTTGAAGCCAAGCCTGGCTGAGGCACTTAGTGCCATGGTCTGGTTGATTGGCCAGGGCTGGGTGCTAGGTTGGACTGGATGAGCTTGGAGGTCTCTTCTTTTATTTCAGGAGACCACTGAAATCACTTGCAGCCTTATCCTATTTTGTTGGAAGAAATTCCATCACTCACCAAAATCACTGGACACTGAGACTATTACTCTTAGGATATACTTAGTGTTTCCTTTAATGAGCTCATGATGCTCTCAGCTTGCAGAGCTGTGGGAGAACTTTGCCAGGGTCCCCATGTCTCAGAACAATGAACAGAAACCACTGCATGCTTGACTGGAGATCCTATTGACTGAGCATGTTTCAGCATTGTTTTCCAACCACCTGGGCTAAATGAGGCATTTCGACCTGTATTGTGCCCTAAACAAATTGTTACAATCTGATGTGTTTCCAGAAGGTTTTGTAGGAAGCAGCCATGGTCAGAGGCATGGATTGCTTCAGTGCTTTTCAATCGATTTTGGTAGCTACAATTACTATTTCTTTGCATTGATCCACCTCTGAATGCAGCAATTAACACCCTTGCAAGAAAGGTGTCAGTGTCTGCACCACAAATCTATGACTACAGGTCCTGCAGGCGGGTTCAAGTTGGCTACAAACTGCCAGCTGGGAGGGCAGTCGGGGAGTATCTCAGCTGGGCTTTGCCAGAGGTCATGCAGCTGCCCAGTACAGCACTCACAGGAGCAAAGGATGTTAGGGGTTGGAAGGGACCCAAGGAGATCATCGAGTCCAACCCCCCTGCCAGAGCAGGACAATCCTATCTAACACAGATCACAGAGGAACACATCCAGACAGGCCTTGAAAGGCTCCACAGAAGGAGACTCCACAACCTCTCTGGGGAGCCTGTTCCAGTGCTCTGGGACCCTTACAGGAAAGAAGTTCCTCCCTGTGTTGAGGCAGAACCTCCTGTGCTGCAACTTACACCCATTGCTCCTTGTCCTATGCCAGGGAGCAGTGAGCAGAGCCTGTCCCCCTGCTCCTGGCAGCCCTCAGATACTTATAAACATTTATCAAATCCCCTCTCAGTCTTCTCTTCTCCAGATTAAGCAGCCCCAGGTTCCTCAGCCTCTCCCCATAAGCCATGCCCTCCAGTCCCCTCATCATCCTCCTAGCCCTCCACTGGACCCTCTTCAGCAGATCCCTGTCCCCCTGAAACTGGGGAGTCCAAAACTGAAGGCAGTATTCAAGATAAGGTCTCAGCAGGGCAGAGTAGATGGGGAGGAGAACCTCCCTTGATCTGCTGGCAAATTCAAAGTTGCTCTGCCAGGCTGTGCTCACAGTTACCACTCTCCTCTCCTCCAACAACTGCGGTGAAGATCAGAGGAGGTTTTGGGTGATGATAGAATCCCAGAGTCACAGAATGGTAGGCATTGGAAGCAACCTCTGAAGATCATCTAGTTCAGCCCTACTGACAGCATTGTGCTGGTTTGAGTCTAGCTGGGATATTTTAGTGAGAGGAATTAGATGCTAGGCTGTGCAAAGGAAACAATGGTGATGTCTGCTGACTCATAGGCTTGCTGAGATGTGTAAGAGCAAGAACTCAAATATAGATAACAGAGTTGCTCTCTGGCTCTGGCTGCCTGCACTTCTCTCTCTCACTTGTCTAACTAATCCCTCTGCTTCCTAACTCCTCTGGCTGAGCCTCCAAACTCACCTTGAACGTAAGGCAAAGTCTGAGATAAGGTAGAGGGGTGGGAAGGAGGTGGAAGGTGGTTGGGAGCCCCTCCTGGGGACTCTGGTTTCTGGGAGGGCTGCTGTGTTTCTGTATCACTTTTTAACTTGTCTGTGTCTGTTTCTAGCTGTACAGATTGTAAATACCTGCTTGGGTATTGTGCTAAGCTGTGAATACAAAGCCTTATTCTTAAATTTCCAGCTCAGCTGAGTCTAGTCTGGGTGATTTTCTTGAGGGAGCTGGGGGTGTTTAGTCTGGAGAAGAGGAGGCTGAGAAGGGACCTTCTTGCCCTCTGCAACTACCTGAAAGGAGGTTGTAGTGAGGCTGGAGCTGGTCTCTTCTCCCCAGTTACTAATGATAGCACAAGAGGAAATGGCCTCAAGTTGCGTCAGGGGAGGTTTAGGTTGGCTGTTGGGAGGAAGTTCTTTCCTGAGCAGGTGGTCAGACACTGGAACAGGCTGCCCAGGGAGGTGGTGGAGTTGCCATCTGTGGAGGTGTTTAAGAGGAGAGTGGATGTGGTGCTGGAGGCTATGGTCTGGTGATGAAGGCTGCTGGGATGAAGGTTGGACTGGCTGATCCTGGTGGTCCTTTCCAAGCACAGCAACTCATAGTGATGAGATGTTGTGCTGAGGGGTTTGGTTTGGTCAGGGACTTGTCAGTGTGAAACTGATGATTGGACTCGAGGAGCTTGAAGTTGTTTTCCAATCTAAGGAATTCTGTGACTCTGTGATTTATACACAGCTACCTTCCTGTATCTATTCAAACTCTGAGTATCTCCTAACCCACTTGAGCTTTTGATTAAACTGTCAAAAATAGTCTCTGAAAGCTTCTTGCTGCATAAGGATGTGAACTCCTGAGGACTATCAAATTGAGTTGTTTGAGATGAATACTTCATTATGCTGCATACATTCACAAGTACCTGAGAAAGCCAGGAGGAGCAGGAGCATGCAATACTGCTCATCCACTTTTTTCACCACGTCAACTCAAGGTCAAGGTTTTGCCAGTGAAATTTCTGCTNAGGGAGCTGGGATTGTTTAGCCTGGAGAAGAGGAGGCTCAGGGGTGACCTTATTGCTGTCTACAACTACCTGAGGGGTGGTTGTGGCCAGGAGGAGGTTGCTCTCTTCTCTCAGACAGCCAGCACCAGAACAAGAGGACACAGCCTCAGGCTGTGCCGGGGGAAGTTTAGGCTCGAGGTGAGGAGAAAGTTCTTCACTGAGAGAGTCATTGGACACTGGAATGGGCTGCCCAGGGAGGTGGTGGAGTTGCCGTCCCTGGAGCTGTTCAAGGCAAGGTTGGACGTGGCACTTGGTGCCATGGTCTAGCCTTGAGCTCTGTGGTGAAGGGTTGGACTTGATAATCTGTGAGGTCTCTTCCAACCTTGGTGATACTGTGATTTATTTTATGAACTGTAGTCCCCTGGTCCAGATCATCAATAAAGGCAGCTGTCCAGCCACCTGCTGAGAGGTATGGCTTCGGCACGAGTAGTGGTTGCTTTGGAAAACAAACAATTAAGATTTTAAAGCTTTCTTTCTGTTCCTGGCTTCTCTATTATTCTGTGTTTTCAGCACTATCCCAAATATCTATGAATTTAGGAAAAAGAGAGGTCAGTACTTGACTTTAACCAGAATGAAGTGGCAAAGTATGGAAAGTTTGTCTGCTTCACCCATCCAAAGGGTAAATCCCAACACTGGTGGGGAGCACCCTCAATGATTAATCTGTTTTGACAGGCTTATTCTGAGGATTTTGTGCTTACCTGTGCTGCGCCAAGCCTCGGTGTAAGAAGCCAAACCCTCACCTTGAAAACAAGATTGTTGGAGATATTTTTCATAGACATTAAGAGAACTGCATTCAAGTGTTATGGTCTAAATACAGTGGGTTGGTTTAGGTTGCACTAGGGTTAGGGGAGGTTCTTGGAAGCAGTAGGATAGCCTGGGATCTCCACCCCTAGCTGCTGTTATAAAGGCACTAATATCAAAGGAAGGAGACAGGGAGGAGTTGAAAGGCCATCTCCTTTCCTCTGGAGCACCTAGGTGAGGAATGTCACCAAGCTGTTAAAGCAGTGAATTACAAGCTGATAAACAACTGATTGTTCCTTTGGAAGAGAGCTTATCTCTTTCTTTTGTCTCCCAGGGAGAAAAATGTGGTTGAAGTTTCTTTTGGCTATTCTCCTGCATGTAACAGCTGCAAAGGAACCTGAGCCGTAAGAACTATCATACTATTACTTGTAGTATTCATGATAAGGCTTTAGAGACAGTGCTAATTAGCACTATTAATTTTGGTTTAAATACTAAATACTGCTGTGACTGATCTTTTCTATCTGGAGAGTTAAACTAGAATCTGGATGGCAAGTGAATGATTGAAGCAGGGTTTCTGCCTATCGCAGAACTTTGGTAGACACTAATGTGTGGCTGGGAAAAGGCAGTAACAGTAGTAACAGCAAGTACCAAAAGCAGTAACTTCAGCAGTGTGCCAAAAGTGGATGGGTCCAGCTCTCAGATAAAGGCTAAAATCTGGCGGCGTTGTCAGAGCTGTACGGAGAACCCAGGGCTGAACTAGTTGGGACCTGCAGGCGAGGGATGAGGAGCACTGACCAAATGTTCACTATTTAGACTAAACTAATCAGCAGCTACAGAATAATTGTAATGTTTTCTGTTTATTTCATGGTGCTGAGCCTGTTTCTCCTTTCTCTGTGATGTGATCGCTTTGATGTTTGTATCTCGCAGGCAGTATGTCCTGATGGTTCCTGCAGTCCTCCAAAGTGACTCTCCAGGTCAAGTTTGCCTGCAGTTCCTTAACCTCAACGAGACAATATCTGTCAGAGTCATCCTGGAATATGGTGCTGTTAACACTACTATCTTTGAGAAGACCCTGACAGCAAGCAATGGTCTACAGTGCTTCAGCTTCACGGTAAATTCCTTCTAATTTATGTCCCCATGGAAAAGAAACATGAGGAGGAATGTGTTCCTCTGTGGCCTGAGCTAGACTGTATGGTCCTGCTGCGGCAGAGGGGTTGGACTTGATGATCTCTTTGGGTCCTTTCCAACCTTGGACATCCTGTGAGGGATGAGAAAGTTAGAGAGCACAGGAATGGAGCAAGCAAAGGAAGAAATCAAATGTATTGAAGGAGAAAGGAAAGAGAGGAGAGACATATAGTAACAGAGGGGAGGTTTTTCTGATAGACATAAGAAAGGGCCAGAAAAGTTCATGAAAGGTGGTAAAGCTGCTGGAAGTGAGACTGGTGTCTCTTTGTAGCAGCCCAGAACACAGTTATTTTCTGCAGTAAATAGCTTCAAGAATAACAGCTGCTTCCCCTTCTTTGTCTGCTTCCTCTCAGATTGCTCCTGTCCGTTCTGCCCCACTGGCTTTCATTGCCTTCTCCGCCAAGGGCGCCACAGTCAGCCTAGAAGAGCGGCGGTCAGTGATGATATGGCACCCGGAGAGCATTGTCTTTGTGCAGACAGACAAACCCACCTACAAACCAGGACAGAGCGGTGAATATCTGTTTACTTTGTAACAATATCCCTTAGGGAGCAGTTTCTTCTGATAGAATTTCTCTGCCAGGTGTTTTTCAAACTACACTACAGAGATGTAGCTTCTCACTTGCTCCCTGGCATAGGAAAAGCAGCAATGGGTGTAAGTTGCAGCACAGGAGGTCCTGCCTCAACACAAGGGGGAACTTCTTTACTGTAAGGGTCCCAGAGCACTGGAACAGGCTCCCCAGAGAGGTTGTGGAGTCTCTTTCTGTGGAGCCTTTCAAGGCCTGTCTGGATGTGTTCTTCTGTGATCTGTGTTAGATAGGATTGTCCTGCTCTGGCAGGGGGGTTGGACTGGATGATCTCCTTGGGTCCCTTCCAACCCCTAACATCCTGTGCTCCTGCGATCCTGTGATGTTCATAAAGCCATTAAAAGCATTTACTGTGGAGCTCAGACAGTCATTTTTGGGATTAAGCATTGGCTTAATGGTTGGACTTTAAAGTTTTTTTCCAGCCTACACAATTATCACAGTATCACAGTATCACCAAAGTTGGAAGAGACCTCATAGATCATCAAGTCCAACACGAATTCTATGGTTCTATGTTGTTTCACCCACACTTACACTATTCCCATATCCATAGTTCTCATCTGGCTATCAAACAAAGACCCATAGAATCATAGAATCATAGAATGGTTTAGGTTGGAAGGGACCTCAAGGATCATCCAGCTCCAACCCCCTGCCATAGGCAGGGACACCTCCCACTAGAGCAGGTTGCTCAAGGCCTCATCCAGCCTGGCCTTAAACACCTTCACGGAGGAAGCATCCACAACCCCCCTGGGCAACCTGTTCCAGTGTCTTACCACCCTCACTGTAAAGAACTTCCTCCTAACATCCAGCTTAAACCCATTCCCCCTCGTCCTGACATTACTAGACCTTGTCAATAGTCCCTCCCCAGCCTTCCTGTAGGCTCCCTTCAGATACTGGAAAGCCACTATAAGGTCTCCTGGAAGCCTTCTCTTCTCCAGGCTAAAGAGCCTCAACTCTCTCAGCCTGCCCTCATAGCAGAGCTGCTGCAGCCCTCTGATCATCTTCGTGGCTCTCCTCTGGACCCGCTCCAGCAGTTCCATGTCCTTCTTGTGTTGGGGGCTCCAGAACTGCACACAGTACTCCAGGTGGGGTCTGAGGAGAGCAGAGTAAAGGATGTAATCAAATAATCCCACTACATCTATTCCTAAATTAATTACTAGGCTTTAAGGCTTCTAGAACACTTGTTTTCCAGAAGTCAGCCAAGTAATATAGCTGTTAGGTGGGATCATCTATACTTCAGCTAGAGATGAGTTCTATCTATGTAGATACACAGCATAAAGGAAAGCTTGCCAGTCATAATTTGGTGGCACCAAGGTATCCAACACACAGAGCTTGATTTTTTGGGGGTTGGTTTTCAGGTGGGGAAAGCAGTAGATTAAATTAAATGATGAAAGAATGTAAGTATACAAGATAGGAACAAACTAGGCTAAGAGGAATTACACTGCATTAAGACAAAGTGACACTTCCCCTGGCTCCAGTAATACTTGTAACTTTCCTGTGTTCTAAGCAGTAATCTTTGCTTTAGTTGTGGCAGAATGACAAGGAACAAACAGACAGCAAAAGAGTTATGGCTGTCACTTGAGACTGCCTGACCTGCACAGCAGCCCCTGTTCATTTGGTCCCGGCAGCTCCTGTTCATTTGGTCACAGCAGCCCCTGTTCATTTGGTCACAGCAGCCCCTGTTCATTTGGTCACAGCAGCTCCTGTTCATTTGGTCACAGCAGCCCCTGTTCATTTGGTCACAGCAGCCCCTGTTCATTTGGTCACAGCAGCCCCTGTTCATTTGGTCACAGCAGCCCCTGTTCATTTGGTCACAGCAGCCCCTGTTCATTTGGTCACAGCAGCCCCTGTTCATTTGGTCACAGCAGCCCCTGTTCATTTGGTCACAGCAGCCCCTGTTCATTTGGTCACAGCAGCCCCTGTTCATTTGGTCACAGCAGCCCCTGTTCATTTGGTCACAGCAGCCCCTGTTCATTTGGTCACAGCAGCCCCTGTTCATTTGGTCACAGCAGCCCCTGTTCATTTGGTCACAGCAGCCCCTGTTCATTTGGTCACAGCAGCCCCTGTTCATTTGGTCACAGCAGCCCCTGTTCATTTGGTCACAGCAGCCCCTGTTCATTTGGTCACAGCAGCCCCTGTTCATTTGGTCACAGCAGCCCCTGTTCATTTGGTCACAGCAGCCCCTGTTCATTTGGTCACAGCAGCCCCTGTTCATTTGGTCACAGCAGCCCCTGTTCATTTGGTCACAGCAGCCCCTGTTCATTTGGTCACAGCAGCTCCTGTTCATTTGGTCACAGCAGCTCCTGTTCATTTGGTTACAGCAGCTCTTACTTGTTTGGTCGCAGCAGCCCCTGCTCATTTGGTCATTGCCTTTCTCTGACATTAAGCAAACTGTCATGAAGATGGATGAGAACTCAATGCTGGGGAGAAATGAGCTGCAGGAGAAGAAGTGTGGCCAGCAGGGTCAGGGAGGTGATTCTCCCCCTCTACTCTGCTCTGCTGAGACTCCACCTGCAGTACTGCATCCAGTTCTGGAGCCCCCATTACAAGAGGGATGTGGAGATGCTGGAGCGTGTCCAGAGAAGGGCCACGAGGATGCTCAGAGGGCAAAGCTGGAGGTGGAGAGATTCAGAGAGGCATGAGGAGGAAGTTGTTCAACATGAGAGTGGTGAGAGGCTGGACTGGGCTGCGCAGGGAGGTGGTTAAGGCCCCATCCCTGGAGGTGTTTAAGGCCAGGCTGGCTGAGGCTGTGGGCAGCCTGATCTAGGGTTGGGTATCCCTGGGCATGGCAGGGGGCTTGGAACAAGATGATCCTTGTGGTCCCTTCCAACCCTGACTGATATTCTGATTCTATGACATACTATCAGCAAAACCTATGAGGGATTCTTCTAACTTAAGATGTATTTTCCCACCTGCATCCTGTGCAAGGGGGACTGGTAGAAGCCCCAGTGAGACTGTGGGTACTGAACATAAGCCACCATACTCAGCCTGATAAATTAGAGTTAATGCTGACATGGTTTTCCTTGTCTTTCCAGTGATGTTTCGTGTTGTTGCACTGGATTTCAACTTTAAACCTGTGGAGGAGCTGGTGAGTGACCAGCAGCATTCTCCTGCGTTCAAACTGTCAGGGAAACAATCTGTCCTCAAATTTCCCATAAGCAGTTGTTGCAGATAAAATGAGACACTGCAGGGGAATTAAATGGCCAAAATTAGGATGATATCCTGAGCATATGGTATCATTCACTCCTACATTAGAGTCACAAGGAAGTGTACAAGTGTGTAGCAGCTTGGATTCTGACACAACACTCCTGCTGTTGCTGGAAAAGAGGTTCGGAAACTCCTCCCTTTTGTTGCTGCAAGCTTCACTTAAGCTCACAGTTCAGTCTCCTGCTATGACTGTTCAGCAATTGTTGCTTGCAAAAGTGGTTAATCATCCTTCTGACACTGCTCATTTTAGAAAGGGAAAATGGGACTGGAGGTTGTTAGCACAGTTCTTTATCTCATTTCACCCTTCATTGCCAGCTGGCTGTATTCCTGCTTGTGCCAGTTTGAGCCTAGCTGGGATATTTTGGTGAGAAGAATTAGATGCTAGGCTGTGAAAAGGAACCAGTGGTGATGGCTGATGCACTCATAGGCTTGCTGAGATGGATAAGAACAAGAACACAAGCATAGATAACACAGAGTTTGCTCTCTGGCTTTTGGACTGCACTTCTCTCTCTAACCTAACTTGCTGTCTGCTTCCTAACCCTCCTGGCTGGTCCTCCCAACTCACCTTGAACGTAAGGCAAAGTCTGGGGTAAGGGTGGAAGGTGGTTGGGAGCCCCTCCTGGGGACTCTGGTTTCTGGGAGGGCTGCTGTGTTTCTGTATCACTTTTTAACTTGTCTGGGTCTGTCTCTAGCTGTAGAGATTGTAAATACCTGCTTGGGTATTGTGCTAAGATGTGAATAGAAAGCTTCATTCTTAAATTTCCAGCTCAGCTGAGTCTAGTCTGGGTGATTTTCTTAAGTGTAGGGGGGCAGGGAACACCCAAACCATCACAGTGCTGGCAGTACATGAGCCAAGAGTTGGAAAAGCCTTTAGTCTTCTCCTCTGTTTGTAATGCAGAAGACCTTAGCAGCTCTTTTGGTAACACTGTGCTAAGAATCAGAGTGAGGATATAAGAGCAAAGAAGCCCAAGTCGTGGTCTATATACACCTCTATAGCTACTCAGCCTCTCTGGGATTGAGCTTAATCCAGTACAATCAGAAACTGCCTCAGTGTTCTCATTTCACCTCTTCCTTTATGTGATTTTCTTCATGAACTAAAACTTCTACCAAACTGATCTAAAAAAAGACGAGATGAGGATGTCTAATTGATAGTGTGATGCTGATTTCTCAGTCCTGGGGAAAAACAATGGCTGCTTGTTCAGCCAGCTAATCTTTTTTTCCTCTCTCTTCTCTTTCAGTACCCTTTGATTGCAGTCCAGGTAGGATTTTTTTCCCCTCTTTGCACTGTATTGCACATGGAAGAACAAAGCGTAGGGCACATGTACACACATTGGGTTGTTTGTGGTCTTGCTCCTGCCTGCGCTGGCAGAAATGAATGGAAATTGGTAACATCCCAGGATGCAGAGTCTGCTCAGCAGGTTTGCTGCTGACACCAAGCTGGGAGGCTTGCCTGGGACAGCTGCAGGCTGTGCTGCCATCCAGAGAGACCTGGGCAGACTGGGAGCTGGGCACAGAGGAACCAGATGAAGTTCAACAAGGACAAGTGCAGAGAAGTTCAACAAGGACAAGTGCAGAGTCCTGCACCTGGGGAGGAATAACAAACTGCNATTAAGCAACTTCCCCAGCAGGTTAAAGCCGCTTGCTCTATTTTCTTCTTTGCATTCAGTTTTGTGTGCCAGTAGCAAAAGACTTCTAAGATGAACAAACTATGAGATCATTTCCTTTGTTTTTGTTTGCTTTTCTTTGGTTTTGGTCTGGTTTTGGTCTGGTTTTGGTCATGTTTTGTTGCTTTGATTTGTTTTTGGCTTGGTTTTGGTTTGTTTTTCGCTATTTTGGTTTGGTTTTGTTTGTTTTGATTTGTTTTTGTTCGGTTTTGGGTTTTTTTTTGTTTTGTTTGTACTTTTGTTTGTTTTGGTTTGTTTTTCATTTGGTTTTGTTTTTTTTGTTGTTGTTTTGGTTTGTTTTGATGTAGTTTTGGCTTGGTTTTGGTTTGGTTTTGGTTGTTTTGATTTGTTTTTGGTTGGTTGGTTTCGGTTTGGGGTTTTTTGTTTGTATTTTTGTTTGGTTTGGTCTGGTTTGGATTTTTCCTTCAGGATCCACGGGGCAACAGGATCTTTCAGTGGCAAAATGTGACCTCAGAGACGAAGATTATCCAGATTGAATTTCCACTAACTGAAGAGCCCATCTTGGGGAACTACAAGATTACTGTAGTAAAGAAGTCAGGAGATAAAACAAATCACTCTTTCCTGGTGGAGGAGTATGGTAAATACCACCCACTGGTTTTGTCTACAGTAGAAAAGATGATTAGAGATGAACCCCTATCAGTCAAGCTTTTTGGTTGCTAAAACTTCAAGCAGCTTCCTGACAAATTGTTGGGAAGGGGAAATTAATTAATGTGAGATGATATTTTCCCCAAAGTTAACACTGTTTATTAATTCTGTTATTAGTTCTGAATAGCAAAATTAATATTGTTTATTTCATTAATTATTTTTATTATTCTTAATTTTGCTATTCAGAACTCTGGCCACCCCTGACCACTAATTTTAATGACATTCAGGTTCTTACATGGTCTTGGAAACATTCCATAGATAATATCTAGATCTAGTAATAACCAACAAAATATATAAGCATTAATTGAACTGGAAGAGAAGATTCCCACGGTCAAGCTTGTGGTCAGTTTGCTGCTTGCACAGCAGATGGGCTCAAGGAGCTCGTTCCGCATATGGCAGAAGGCAATGGGGAATTACGCAGAGGCTTTTAAGCATTTACTCACAAATTATTATTACTTGACTCATGGAGGTTAGCCACAGTCCAGACAGTGCCCAGATGCTTTCAGGGGACTCTGTCTTGTCGACTGTTGAGATTTTGTTCTTCCCAGGCTTCTGGGCAAAGGAGGCAGACAATCTCTGACCTTGTCTCCTGGCTCCTCTGCACGATCTGTGTATGTCCAGGACTTCTAAGCAGAACTTTCAGGTGTAGAGGCAGATGTTGTGCAGTCTCAGCACACTGTCACACTGACCACACAGGCTGATCGCGTGCAGGCATCCAGGGTCTGCTCCTGGCAACTCGTGGCAGTGGAGTTTACCAGCAAACAATAAGGCAGCAGGCAATTGCAGCATGCAGTGGCAGAGAAAGCAGGGGAGCAGGTTGTTCACCTGCGTATCTCCTTTTATCAATGTGGGCTGAGATTAACTGCCCTTTGGACACAGAACAGCCGATCAGAATGGCAGTTAGCCAAACCATACCATATTAGGCAAAGCCATAGGCTTGCTTTACCCAAATTTGGGAAGAGCATAGGCCTTGCACAAGCCAAGTGTGTGTACCTTGTTTACCACAGGAGTCTGAGCAGGCCAGGGTCCTCAGACTCAGTGGCTCCAGGTTCCTTTGTGTTCTTTTCCTGTGCTTGCCTCTCTGGTAGAGCAATATAACACGCCAGGGCAAGGCAGGACATGTATAAGCCTATTTTGGGCCTATCAGGCCTACCACAACACAAATGCAACTTCAATTGATTGTCACAAAGAACTGAAGGGGCAAAGTAAAAGCACAGCAAAAATCCAAAGAAGAGGAAGCAAGCATTTTGCACACATTCAGCCAGGAAAATAATCTGCACGAGAAGTCACTAAGTTGATTGGAAATGTCAGTGTGGTAAACTAAACTCCTGCTAGCCACATCTACAAACCTTCTTGGCACAACTCTATGAGCCATCAGATGTCCACCTCAGAAGTCCTGGCTTCTTAAAGCTTTGTAGCAATACTTTAGGGAGCCCTCATTGGTTGGTTCACCTGTGACTGATGCTGATGTATATATGTATAACCTCATTTTCTCTTTCATCTCTGGAGGCTTTGCAAGTTTGCCACGTGCCCAACGTTGGTTTGTTCTTTCTTTTCATTCTTTGTTGTAGTGCTGCCAAAATTCGATGTCACGGTCGCTGCCCCTGACAGCCTCACAGTCCTGGATTCAGAGTTCAGAGTGAAGGTCTGTGGAGTGTAAGTATCAAGGGCAGAGCGGTTAGGAAATGTGATAAAACCCAAGCACTTTCCAAAGACTGGGAAAAGAGGCAGGGCCTGGAGAAGAAACCAAAGTAAGTAAGGCTTCAGAAGAGATTGGCCAGCACTGACTTGGTGATCATAGAATCAGTCAGGGTTGGAAGGGACCACAAGGATCAGCCAGTTCCAAGCCATGGGCAGGGACACCCTACCCTAGAGCAGGCTGCACACAGTCTCATCCAGCCTGGCCTTAAACACCTCCAGCCATAGGGCCCCAATCACCTCCCTGGGCAACCCAGTCCAGGCTCTCATCACTCTCATGATGAACAACTTCCTCCTCACGGCCACTCTGAATCTCCCCACCTCCAGCTTTGCTCCATTCCCTCCAGTCCTGGCACTCCCTGAGAGCCTATAAAGTCCCTCCGCAGCCCTTTTGTAGCCCCCCTTCAGATCCTGGAAGGCCACAAGAAGGTCACCTGGGAGCCTCCTCTTCTGCAGACTGCACAGCCCCAACTCTTTCAGTCTGTGCTCACAGCAGAGCTGCTGCAGTCCTCTGAGCATCCTCGTGGCCCTTCTCTGGACATGCTCCAGCATCTCCACATCCCTCTTGTAATGGAGGCTCCAGAACTGGACGCAGTACTGCAGGTGGAGTCTCAGCAGAGCGCAGTAGAGAGGGAGAATCACCTCCCTGGCCCTGCTGGCCACACTTCTCCTGATGCAGCCCATTTCTCCCCAGCATTGAGCTCTCATCCATTTTCATGACAGTTTGCTTAATGTCAGAGAAAGGCAATGACCAAACGAGCAGGGGCTGCTGTGACCCTGGCTCTGGTTGGCTTTCTGGGCTGCAAGTGCACACTGCTGGCTCATACTGAGCTTCTCATCCACCAGCACCCCCAAGACTCTCTCCTCAGGGCTGCTCTGATTGCAGCTTGCATTGACTTGTGTGCTCATCTAATTTTATTGTATGAATATTGTCTTCCAGGTGCTGTTTGGTAGGTTGAATCGAATAAACAGGAGGTTCCCTGTTAAAGCAGGATGTGTTCACTCCCAATAATGCACTTCAGAGGGAGAACTTCAAACAGCAGAGCACTGTTAAATTCTGACATGGGTCCTATGCTTCCAGCTGTCTTTAACACCCCTTCCAAGCTTAGTCATTCAGAAATACCTTCCTTTGACACCAAGATCTATTTTGATCATTTAGAATTCAGGATTGAAAGTCTGATCTTCTTGTGGATATGAGGAGTTTTTCTTTGGTTTCAGTGAGCCTAAAACTCCATTCTAAGCTGAAGAGTGGAGACAACAGCCATAATTAGGTCAGCAGCCACATCTCTCTGTCTGCCCTGCTTATAGAGGTGTTTATTGTCACATTTAAGGTATAGGTTTGGTTCAGGAGTTCAGGGGTGAAATAGAATTCGTTAATATTTGAACTACTGAGTTGTATTACGTTTCTGTAAAAGCAAAGGAGTTAGCAAGATCCTGTAAATCCATTCTGTTCTCTGGCTTCCCAGCTCACTGTTTCCCCTTGGATCCATTCCTTTGTGTTAGCTTAAGTCAATTGTTCAGGCATCAGCTCATGGATCTATTTCCTCTTTCTCTAGGTACACCTATGGCCAACCTGTCGAAGGGCAAGTCCAGCTCAGTGTGTGCAGGGATTTTGATTCATATGGGAGGTGCAAGCGAAGCCCAGTTTGTCAATCATTTAAGAAAGATGTATGATACATAATTATTACACCCCGTTGTGTTTGCCATCTCTCTTCTCTCCCTTTGCTTGTCACATTTTCCTCTCTTCGATGCTTCGCTTCACTCAACTGCTCTCTTTGCGTAGGTCTCTAGCAAGGAATGCAGGGCACTGCTCAGTTCTCCTCTTGGGTTCCTACTGGCCTGCAGAAGGGCTGACATATTCCTTCCTTGTGACTCAGTTTACCACCATTGTAGACAATGATGTTCTTCATCAGTCCTGTATAACTCATGTTACAACAGTGGGAAAAAACTTAATTCATTACAGAAAGGTCCCAGGAATTGCCAGCATGCTTTGAAAGCTGTGATTGTTTGTAACAAGTTTTGTCTTCTTCTCCTTCTAGCTGGAGGCAGAGGGCTGCCTCTCCCAGGTCTTCAGCTCTGACATCTTTGAGCTGAATCGCACTGGTTACAGAAGGAGCCTTGTTGTGAAAGCTGTTGTCAAAGAGAAAGGAACAGGTAAGCACTTCTAGATAGCCAAAACTAGCAAATGTGGTGGGACCAAAAGGAAGATGAGGAGATATGCAGCCTCTGCCTGCTGAGTGCTAGTTCTTTCTGAAGAAGTGGTGAAACCCAAGGATCGGTGCTGGGCCCAGTCCTGTTCGATATCTTTATTGATGATCTGGACCAGGGGATTGAGTCCAGCATCAGTAAATTTGCAGATGACACCAAGCTAGGAGCAGGTGTGGAGCTGTTGGAGGGTAGGAGAGCCCTGCAGAGGGACCTGGACAGGGTGGGTGGGTGGGCAGAGGCCAATGGGATGAGATTGAAGCAGGCCAAGTGCAGAGTTCTACACTTTGGCCACAACAACCCCAAGCAGCACTGCAGGCTGGGGACAGAGTGACTGAGATCAGCCACGCAGAGAGGGACCTGGGGGTATTGGTAGAGAGTAGCTGAAGATGAGGCAGCAGTGTGCCCAGGTGGTCAGCAGAGCCAAATGCATCCTGGCCTGGATCAGGAACAGTGTGGCCAGCAGGGCAAGGGAGGTTCTTCTGCCCCTGTGCTCAGCACTGCTCAGGCCACACCTTGAGTGCTGTGTCCAGTTCTGGGCTCCTCAATTCAAGAGAGATGTTGAGGTGCTGGAAGGTGTCCAGAGAAGGGCAGCAAGGCTGGAGAGGGGCCTGGAGCACAGCCCTGTGAGGAGAGGCTGAGGGAGCTGCGGGTGTGCAGCCTGCAGAAGAGGAGGCTCAGGGCAGACCTCATTGCTGTCTGCAGCTCCCTGAAGGGAGGTTGTAGCCAGGTGGGGTTGGTCTCTTCTGCCAGGCAACCAGCAACAATATGAGGGGACACAGTCTCAAGTTGTGCTGGGCCAGGGTTATGTATAGGCTGGATGTTAAGAGGAAGTTCTTGCCAGAGAGAGTGATTGGCATTGGAATGGGCTGCCCAGGGAGGTGGTGGAGTCACCGTCCCTGGAGGTGTTGAAGCCAAGCCTGGCTGAGGCACTTAGTGCCATGGTCTGGTTGATTGGCCAGGGCTGGGTGCTAGGTTGGCCTTGGATGATCTTGGAGGTCTCTTCCAACCTGCTTGATTCTATGATTCTAAGATCCATGTTTAGAAGCAGAGCAGCCATCTCCAGGCAAATTCTAACTCTGCTGAAGACAAATGCAGGACAAAGTGTATCTTCTCTTGACTCTGGCCACGTCTTACAGGCCTGCGACTTACAGCTAGGCGGTCGATTCCCATAACTCGGGTGATGAGCACCATACAGTTTGAGAACATGGATCACCACTACAGAAGAGGAATTCCTTACTTTGGACAGGTAAGAAAGGGCATAGGGAGCTTGTATTGGAGAAGACTAACAGGCAATCACATGCCAACAGTGACAGGAACTGTGGGGCAGTGTTTGTGGCAGGGGGTCTTCTCCCCAGTCTTAGAATCATAGAATCTAGGGTAGAATCTGGTCTAGGGTAGGGTGTCCCTGCCTATGGCAGGGAGGTTGGAACTAGATGATCCTTGTGGTCCCTTCCAACCCTGACTGATCCTATGATTCTATGAATCATTTGGATTGGAAAAACCTTTAAGCTCAAGTCCAGCCTTTACCTACCTCTACTAAGTCTGTTGCCAAAGCTGTCTTCTTTCTTTGCACAGAGTGCCTTATTGGTAATTCTGAATACTGAAGAGTATTAACTTATTCTGAGTTTGATTCTGCCAGAGATCAAACCTATCTGTTAACTAGCACTTTGCTAATTTGCATTGCAAACTTGATATAGATCATTGCCTTTCTTTTCAGAACTGAGGATTGTATGCCAGGCAGAGAGGAATAAAAACACAGAGAGTTGAGGAAGGAAGACTGAAAGGAAACTAAGAAAGAAAGTCAAGGAAATTACAACAGTTTCATTCTGAAAGATGTTTGCCTTTTTTATTTAATTTGATGACAAATTCCACATAACAGTGGTTTA
Organism: Tricholaema leucomelas; assembly: GCA_013400475.1. Classification (NCBI taxonomy): domain Eukaryota; kingdom Metazoa; phylum Chordata; class Aves; order Piciformes; family Lybiidae; genus Tricholaema lacrymosa; species Tricholaema leucomelas. Next base: position 81,219 of record WAAF01002195.1, read on the forward strand.
AAAGTCAGGGGAAACCTCTTTCCTTCACTTCAGCTTTTCTTTTCCATAGAATCATAGAATCAAACAGGTTGGAAGAGACTTTCAAGATCCTCCAGTCCAACCTAGTGCCCAGCCCTGTCCAGTCAACCAGACTGGACAACATCCATCTGAATACTTTTTTTTTTTATTATCTATGACAATTTTTGTTTCAGAGATAATTTGTCTCCCTGCTGTTTCTGGGTAGTGACTGGAGTCAGTCTCTAGAGCTTGTGTTTATTATTACCTCTGTCATCTTCTTCTGCACAAAAAGAACCCCAACAACCAAAAGAAATGATCAACAACAACAAAACCCCAACCAACCAACCCAGCAAACCCACAAAACTCAGAACGAGTGCTCAGTTCTAGCACTCTAGAATTTCATAGAATCATAGAATCAATCAGGGTTGGAAGGGACCACAAGGATCAGCCAGTTCCAGCCCCCCTGCCATGGCCAGGGACACCCTACCCTAGAGCAGGCTGCCCACAGCCTCATCCAGCCTGGCTTTAAACACCTCCAGCCATGGGGCCCCAACCACCTCCCTGGGCAACCCAGTCCAGGCTCTCATCAGTCTCATGATGAACAACTTCCTCCTCATGGCCACTCTGAATCTCTCCACCTCCAGCTTTGCTCCATTATCCTAATGTGCCTAATGGTGTTTGTTATTTTTTTACTTGTTTAATACTTAAACAGCAGAGACAGTGGGGAAAGAGAAAGAAAAGTGTTCAAAACAAAGATCTGGAGGAAAGGCCTTGAGACACTAGAAGTATCAGCTACAGACTTCCAAGAAAATATAATGGAGGAAAGGAGGTTTGTCTTCAAACTGGAAATGTGTAGTCAGGAGGGGACTGACCAACAAAGAGATGAGGCCTAAGAAGGTCTTGCTCCACAAAAGGACATTTTTAATAGCTGCCAGGATGTGAAGAGAGGCTACAACCTAAGAGGAGGTTGCAGTGAGGCTGGAGCTGGTCTCTTCTTCCCAGTTATCAATAATAGTACAAGAGGAAATGGCCTCAAGTTGTGTCAGGGGAGGTTTGGGTTGGCTGTTGGGAGGAAGTTCTTTCCTGAGCAGGTGGTCAGACACTGGAACAGGCTGCCCAGGGAGGTGGTGGAGTTGCCATCTGTGGAGGTGTTTAAGAGGAGAGTGGATGTGGTGCTGGAGGCTATGGTCTGGTGATGAAGGCTGCTGGGATGAAGGTTGGACTGGCTGATCCTGGTGGTCCTTTCCAAGCCTAACGACTCATAGTGATGAGATGTTGTGCTGAGGGGTTTGGTTTGATCAAGGAGTTGTCAGTGTGAAACTGATTGGACTGGAGGAGCTTGAAGGTCTTTTCCAATCTAAGAGATTCTGTGATTCTGTAATTTCAGCTCTTAGGTATTGCTCACAAAGGAGAAGAAAAAGCAGTTCTACTGTATGGACAGCAAAGGAGTCCAGAACATCAGTACTTACAGTAGTACAGAAAGGTATCATGCTGAACATGTCTCACATTCTCTCCCACAGATCAAGTTGGTCGACAAAGACAACTCTCCTCTTTCCCATGAGGTTGTTCAGCTGTTTGTCAATAACAAGCATACAGACAACTTGACCACCAATGACAGCGGCGTTGCAGAGTTTAGCATTGACACGTCCAATATGTTTGATCCTGAGATCACTCTGAAAGTGAGTACAAAATAAGGCTGAAGAGAGACAGAGGGAGATGGCTGCTTTCAACCTCAACCTGAAAAAAAGGTGGAATGAAGTTTCATTTTCATGTTGTAGAGCTCTCAAAATTGCTGTAAGAGTGAGGAAACTCCCTGAGGTTGCACTGCAATGGGTTGCTGCAGGGCTGCAAGAGCATTGGGCTGCTTTTTCCTTACCAATTAGGCCTTAGGGCTTGAGGTGAAATTCTTAAATACATATATCATATGTGAGCTAACCATTCTGGTGACAGCATGATACCTTTCTGTACCATAGTGACACATTTGCTTGCCTTTTCTTCTCTTGTCTGATCAGGCAATTTATAAGAGCAGTGAGCAGTGCCACTTTGAAGGCTGGGTAGAGCCTTCCTACCCTGATGCATCTCTCTCCATTCAACGCTTTTACTCCTGGACCAGCAGCTTTCTGAGGATTGAGCCTTTGTGGAAAGATCTGAGCTGTGGGCAGACAATGAGGATCACTGTGCACTATGTCTTGAACATGGAAGGATACAAGAACATGAATATTATGAACTTCTACTACGTGGTGAGTTTGGGGCTTAACCAGGAAGCTATCTGGCAGTCCATCAACAGCAACCATGGCAAGTGAGTTCTATTCTGGCTTTTTTCCATCAGCCAGGACAAAGGCCATAACCCAAGAACAGAAAGAGTACTGAAGTTGTTTAGCAAACTACCTGCTCAGGAAAAATGACCCCATTTCCAGCTGGTGTTAGTCTGTTTTGTAGTAAGGAACCACCTTCAGGTCAGGTTTCTTGTCTCTTCCTTCCAAAGAACTCTTCTTTATGATATTCTTTGCCTACCCTTTCCCATCCTTTTCCTTCTGCTTAGACAAAGGCCCCAAAAGTATCGACAGCAGTTGCAACATCCATCACATCCTAAGGCTGATGGAGCATTTGGAGTCATCTCAAGTACCTGGCTTGATCAAAATGTTGATATACCTTAAACTTGATTGTCTCTTTCTCCCTCCAACCTCTTCCAATCTATAAATGTATTGCTCTTCTCTTCACAGGGCATGGCAAAAGGCAAGATTGTCCTCACAGGGGAAATTAAAGTTAATATCCAAACAGGTAAGTTAAGTTTCCAATACATGCTTCTGCAAAAGGGAAGGATGAATGACCTGAGGACCAGGGCAAGATTTCCTGGATGCAGTACAGCAGCTTTTGGGAGAGCTGTATCTCTTTCCATCCACTTCCAATGATACAAGCACTACCACTAAGATGACCATAAAGTCAGATTAAGTCCAGCAACTGCTTCCATTGATATGGGTCAAGAAGTAGTGTTTTGTAAAGATCTTCCCAAAGGATAATGTAAGGAATGCAGAGTGTCTGGCTGGAGTGGTTATCTGAATCTCAACACATGTTCAAACTCACAATAAATCTGAGAACATCTGGATCTGAACCCAGGCATGGCACCTTGTGGAAAATCCAGGAGCTTTTAGTTTGTCATCTAAGTGCAGGCTGCTGGGCCAGTAAGATTATGTGCTTGTTGACGATGGCTACCACTGCAGCAGAGCTTTGCAGTTCTCTCTTGTTGGTCCCTTTATCTCTTCCAACAGACAAAAATGGCACTTTCACCATCCCACTTGAGGTCAGTGAGAAAATGGCTCCAGCTCTTCAGCTGTTGGTATATACTTTACATCCTGCCAAGGAGCTGGTAGCAGATAGTGTCCGCTTTCCAGTTGAGAAGTGTTTCAAAAACAAGGTGAGAGGCACTGAGATACAGCGAGTCAGACAAATCAAAATTCCTTGTGCATGCATTCCTAGAAGATTTCCAGGTCTATTTCTTGTTCCCATCCTCTTCTTTCAATATTATTCTGTTCAAGTTCCCTTTTTTTCTCTTTGGCCTTAGTGTTCTCCTTTGCCATCGTTCCCTGGCCTTATTGTCCCAAGGTAAACCTTAACAGTGACAATGACTTTGCAGGCAATCCAGACTACTCTTGAGCTACACCAGGGCCTGATTGGATTTAGTTTGTCTGTCCTTTGGCACAGCAAACACACTTTAGGCTTATTGCACTTTGTTATATGGAATCATGGAATCATTTTGGTTGGAACAGACCTTTAAGACTGTGTCCAACCAATATCTAACTACCAAGCCTAACGCTAAACCTCACTGACCTCATTGCTGTCTACAACTACCTGAAGGGAGGTTGTAGCCAGGTGGGGTTGATCTCTTCTGCCAGGCAAGCAGCAACAGAACAAAGGGACACAGTCTCAAGCTGTGCCGGGGGAGGTCTAGGCTGGATGTTAGGAGGAAGTTGTTGCCAGAAAGAGTGATTGGCATTGGAGTGGGCTGCCCAGGGACGTGGTGGAGTCACCATCCCTGGAGGTGTTGAAGCAAAGCCTGAATGGGGCACTTAGTGCCATGGTCTGGTTGACTGGCTAGGGCTGGGTGCTAGGTTGGACTGAATGATCTTGGAGGTCTCTTCCAACCTGCTTGATTCTATGATAAACTATGATGCTGAGCACTACATTTCTGCCTCTCTAAAACACCTGCAGGAATGGAGTTCCACATCACTTGAGGCAGGCTTCATTTAGGCTATCATATGAGGCCATGAGTGTTTATTGCCTAAGCCCTCATTTACAGCAGAGATCTGGTCAACACAGGTTGTGAAGACCAGACATCTCTTTCCAGGTAGACTTGGTGAAGTTAGATAATGGTTGAACTTGATGATCCTGAAGGTCTTTTCCAGCTGAAATGATTCTATAATCTGTGCATTACCAGAAAAGCCTTCTACTTTCCTTCTTGCCCTGTGTTCCACATGTCGAGCAGCCCCGAGCAGGAGGGATTGGCTGTACCAATGTCTGCTTCCTACATTCCAGGTCCGGCTGCGATTCTCTGAGAAGCAAATGCACCCAGCTTCCAAGGTCAGGTTAGTCATTGAAGCTGCTCCCAACTCCTTCTGTGCTCTGAGGGCACTGGATCAGAGTGTGCTGCTCCTCAAGTCTGGGACTGAGATGTCTGCAGAAACGGTAAGTTGCCCAAGCAAATGTATTGTCTCCTTTCACTGCTTTCTCCTCCTCCATAGCAGTGTCTGTCCCCTTCAGATTGAAGGATTGTGTTGGACTTCTGCTGCTTTTTGCATGTGCTGGTCATACACTGTCTCTAATAGCCAATGCTACTGTATATTCACAGGGTGCTATTGTAATGACAGGACGAGGGGGAAGGGGTTTAAACTGGCAGAGGGGAGATTTAGACTGGGTGTTAGGAGGAAGTTCTTTACAGTAAGGGTGGTGAGGTACTGGCACAGGTCGCCCAGGGAGGTTGTGGCTGCTCCCTCCCTGGAGGTGTTTAAGGCCAGGCTGGATGAGGCCTTGAGCAACCTGCTCTAGTGGGAGGTGTCCCTGCCTACTGTGGAGAGTTGGAGCTGGATGATCCTTGAGGTCCCTTCCAACCTAGACCATTCTATGATTCTATGCACAGCTTTTATGTCTTGGCAGCCAGAAGTCCTTTTTCATATGAAATCTGCTTTAACCAGTGTCTGGCCCCTGGCAGCATGACCCTCTGGCATATTAACCTCCCACACTCATGTCATCGTTCAGACCATTAACGAAGATGTTGAGAGGATTGGACCCAGTATTGACTCCTGCAGTACCACACTACATACTACCCTCCAACTAGACTTTGTGATCACCACCTTCTGGGTCCAGCTGCTCAACCAGAAAAAGCAGTCCAAGAAACAGAGCATTGTTCCAAGCAGGCTAACCAATCAGCTCTGCAAATTTGCAGGACATTACAATGTCATCAGAATTGATTTTTAGGTGCAGACACAAGTTTTGTGTTCCCTTCCCCCTCACAGATATACAGCCTCCATCCCCTGCAAGACTTTCAAGGCTACATCTTCAATGGGCTCAATCTAGAAGATGACCCTGAAGATCCCTGTGTCTCATCTGACAACATCTTTCACAAAGGCTTGTATTACACACCTGTGACATCCGGCTTAGGCCCAGATGTATATCAGTTCCTCAGGGTAAATGTTTCATTCATTACTTAAACCTGTTGAAGTTAATTTCTACTTATGCAGATACTTAGGCAAGTGCAAGACTCTGCATCTGGGTTGAGGCAATGCCAAGAACAAATCCAGGCTGAGCAGCCCTGAGGAGAGGGACTTAGGGGTGCTGGTGGACAAGAAGCTCACCATGAGCCAGCAGTGTGCACTTGCAGCCCAGAAAGCCAACCAGAGCCTGGGCTGCATCAGGAGAAGTGTGGCCAGCAGGGCCAGGGAGGTGATTCTCCCCCTCTACTGCGCTCTGCTGAGACCCCACCTGGAGTACTGCGTCCAGTTCTGGAGCCCCCATTACAAGAGGGATGTGGAGATGCTGGAGTGTGTTCAGAGAAAGGCCAAGAGGATGCTCAGAGGGCTGCAGCAGCTCTGCTGTGAGGACAGACTGAAAGAGTTGGGGCTGTTGAGTCTGGAGAAGAGGAGGCTCTCAGGTGACCTTCTTGTGGCCTTTCGGGATCTGAAAGAGGCCTCCAAAAAAGCTGTGGAGGGACTTTTTTAGGTTCTCAGGGAGTGCCAGGACTGGGGGGAATGGAGCAAAGCTGGAGGTGGAGAGATTCAGCCTGGATGTGAGGAGGAAGTTGTTGAGCATGAGAGTGGTGAGAGGCTGGACTGGGTTGCCCAGGAAGGTGGTTGAGGCCTCATGGCTGGAGGTGTTTAAGGCCAGGCTGGCTGAGGCTGTGGGCAGCCTGCTCTAGGGTAGGGTGTCCCTGGCCATGTCAGGGGCGTTGGAACTGGCTGATCCTTCTGGTCCCTTCCAACCCTGACTGATTCTATGATTTAGCTATTGCCACAAACAGCACTTTTAGTAAAAATCTAACACCAAAAGGGCTCCTCATGAACATGTATTTGTCATTTGACTTCGATGCCTGAGGACATTTTCCAGCATGCACAAAGTTCCCACGTTTTGTGATGGTTTGGGTGTTCCCTGCCCCCTACACTTAAGAAAATGACCCAGACTAGACTCAGCTGAGCTGTAAATTAAAGAATGAAGCTTTCTATGTACAGCTTAGCACAATGCCCAAGCAGGTATTTACAATCTCTACAGCCAGAGGCAGACACAGACAAGTTAAAAAGTAATACAGAAACACAACAGCTCTCCCAGAAACCAGAGTCCCCAGCAGGGGCTCCCAACCACCTTCCACCTCCTTACTCCAGACTTTGCCTTACATGCAAGGTGAGTTTGGAGAATCAGCCAGGGCTGTTAGGAAGCAGAAGGATTAGTTAGGAAGCAAGTGAGAGAGAGAAGTGCATGCAGCAGAGCCAGAGAGACACCAAATGGTGCTATCTATGTTTGTGTTCTTGTTTTTCTACATCTCAGGAAGCCTATGAGCGAGCAGACATCACTGTTGTCTCCTTTTCACAGCCTAGCATCTAATGCCTCTCACAAAAACGTCCCCCTAGGCTCCAGCTAGCACAGTAAAGCAGATACACCAAAAGGTCTCCTCCTGCACATGCATTCATCAGTTGACTTTGATGCCTATGGCGATTTTCCAGCACACATAAAGTCCCCACAAGTGTTTGCACAGCTGACTCTGAGCATCTCTGTGATCGGAAGGCAGAAAGGGGAAACAGGGAGGAATGGAATAGATCTCAGCTACAGTATGGTCAACACTAACTCTAAAATGTGCTTTTATAGGACATGGGAATTAAACTTTTTACCAACTCCAAGGTTCGGCAACCAGTGGTATGTTCTAGTGAGACTGTAAGACCTTCATCATATTTCCTGAATTCGGGATTCATGGCTTCTACACACCATGTCAAGTCATCAGGTAACAGAGAAGACAGGAAAGAGATTTCATTAAGCAAGGGGTATTCATGTGACATGCACATCACTCATGAATCACGTTGATATGGATATTGAATAATGGCCTGACACAGAATGAGATGGCTTAGGTGGAGTCATCATCTGCAGAGGTTGTAGCCAGGTGGGGTTGGTCTCTTCTCCCAGGCAAGCAGCAACAGAACAAGGGGACACCGTCTCAAGCTGTGCCAGGGGAGGTCTAGGCTGGATGTTAGGAGGAAGTTGTTGCCAGAGAGAGTGATTGGCATTGGAATGGGCTGCCCAGGGAGGTGGTGGAGTCACTGTCCCTGGATCTGGTGAAGCAAAGCCTGGATGAGACACTTAGTGCCATGGTCTAGTTGATTGGCCAGGGCTGGGTGCTAGGTTGGACTGGATGATCTTGGAGGTCTCTTCCAACCTGGTTGATTCTATGATAATGGTCAATGTCTAAGAAGGCCTGTCCAGTTTATGCTTGTGATTCATGCCCAGTTTCACGCTGGGAAGTGTTGGCAGTCAACAGACGCTGCTGACGGCAGTTCCCTTCTAACCAGGCAGCATGACAGTGAACAGCAAACAGATCTAAGTGACCTATGGTCTAGCCCTAGGTCTTATGCTCTTATCTGGAGACCAAAGCAATTCAAGTAATGTTTTCTTTCTCTATGATAGTGGTTTATGCCTAACTCAGAGACACATTAGTGACATTAATTAATACTTGTGTGGCACCACCAATGGTGCCAGTTAGAAAGGACTGGGTAAACACCAATCATCCTGGCCCACACATATTAAAACATGCCCCTTTTGGCAGTCTTCATTACATGAGCTCGATCTGACTAAATCCCCATTATCTCTCACCAGCTGAAGTTGCTAGAGAGGAACGTGGGAAGAGAGTCATCCTTGAGACTGTGCGGGAATTCTTCCCTGAAACTTGGATCTGGGATATAATCCCAGTTACGTGAGTACTGTTTCTTCTCTCTCTTTGCCTTGCTTTTAAGAGTTACTGAATATGTCCTCTGATGTCCTGCAAAGTGACAATTCCTTGATGCATTCTGGCTTGTAAAACCTAGGTTTTTCCAGTCTTCACCTGCCACTTGCCCATCTCTTTCCTATGTTGAAACTACCCTGTCCCCAGAGACATCTATTCCTACAATGTGTGTTGTATTCTCCTCCTAACAGGGACATTTCTACTTAAAATATGACTTGACAAAACAAGAATTATGACTCTTCTTTCCAAGCTCAGGAAAATGATGGGATGTCAAGGTCCAGAGAGCAGAGATCAACAATATCTCTGTCCAGAGGAGCAAGATCTGTTCTTATAGATTTCCGTGTTGTGAAATTAAGGTGCAAGACCACATATCATGGAAAAACTATTTATTAAAGGACAAAGTTGAACAAAACAGAGGGAGAGAGAAGAGGTGACACAGAGAGAGGGAGCAACAGAGAAAAAGAGAAGAAGCAGGGAAGGAAAAGAGCAGGGATTATGTTACCATCAGCTGCAGATGGTGGGGAGAGAGAGATGTGTGCATGGCCCAGGGATGTTCTTCTGTGGAATTCGTCAGGAGTTCTTCTGGTGGAGGTGCAGCTCTGGTGGTGGTCTGGTGGAGGTGCACACCTGGGGGCCCACCCTTTGGCAGGCATTGCTCAGGTCTTTTTATACAGTTTTTTAGATGGGTGTCCAGGTGCAGCTCCCCAGGATATCTTCCTGTGTATTGATGCATTCCCAGGGTCCAGCGGCAGCACCGCGGAGGGCCTCCACCCCCTCTCTGTGCTGCTTACCTGTCCATACCCCCAGTACACATAAGCCTTTTCTCCTCGGGGTAGCTGACATAAGATGTGCACATCTTGGGCATTGAAGCCAGGCTGAGGCCCAGGAATTTCCTCAAAGGCTCTGTCTGAGGATTTGCATCCTTGAGCTTTCGGCCAAGCACCTCCTCTGATCCTGGTAGGTTAACAAAGGCAATCTTCATCTTTGTTGATGAACCAGAGCGGGGGTGGGGGTGGGGTTAGACATGGGCAGAAGAACTTTCAAGTGAGCTTTTCTCAGAAGATTTGAATGCTAAGATTTGAGAGGACTTGGATGGAAGATTGCTGTAGCCAGAAGAGGGGTAGTGTTAATTTTCCTCTACTGTGAAGCAAGGGCTTTTTTTTCTTAAACAAAGGAGATATAAAACTTGCAATGGACAGGGGAAGGGCAACTGATGTCGTCTACCTAGACCTGAGTAAGGCATTCGACTCTGTCCCACATGACATCCTGGTCACCAAACTGGAAAAGCACAAACTGGATGGGTGGAGCACTCACTGGATAAGGAATTGGCTGGATGGTCGCATGCAGAGAGTGGTGATCAATGGCACAATGTCCACCTGGCGACCGGTGACAAGTGGTGTTCCTCAGGGGTCAGTGCTGGGACCAGNAAGATCTGTTCTTATAGATTTCCGTGTTGTGAAATTAAGGTGCAAGACCACATATCATGGAAAAACTATTTATTAAAGGACAAAGTTGAACAAAACAGAGGGAGAGAGAAGAGGTGACACAGAGAGAGGGAGCAACAGAGAAAAAGAGAAGAAGCAGGGAAGGAAAAGAGCAGGGATTATGTTACCATCAGCTGCAGATGGTGGGGAGAGAGAGATGTGTGCATGGCCCAGGGATGTTCTTCTGTGGAATTCGTCAGGAGTTCTTCTGGTGGAGGTGCAGCTCTGGTGGTGGTCTGGTGGAGGTGCACACCTGGGGGCCCACCCTTTGGCAGGCATTGCTCAGGTCTTTTTATACAGTTTTTTAGATGGGTGTCCAGGTGCAGCTCCCCAGGATATCTTCCTGTGTATTGATGCATTCCCAGGGTCCAGCGGCAGCACCGCGGAGGGCCTCCACCCCCTCTCTGTGCTGCTTACCTGTCCATACCCCCAGTACACATAAGCCTTTTCTCCTCGGGGTAGCTGACATAAGATGTGCACATCTTGGGCATTGAAGCCAGGCTGAGGCCCAGGAATTTCCTCAAAGGCTCTGTCTGAGGATTTGCATCCTTGAGCTTTCGGCCAAGCACCTCCTCTGATCCTGGTAGGTTAACAAAGGCAATCTTCATCTTTGTTGATGAACCAGAGCGGGGGTGAGGGTGGGGTTAGACTCTCACATGGGCAGAAGAACTTTCAAGTGAGCTTTTCTCAGAAGATTTGAATGCTAAGATTTGAGAGGACTTGGATGGAAGATTGCTGTAGCCAGAAGAGGGGTAGTGTTAATTTTCCTCTACTGTGAAGCAAGGGCTTTTTTTTCTTAAACAAAGGAGATATGAAACTTAACCTTTCTAAATTCATCATTCATCCCTTCCTATCAGCTCTTCTGGAAAAGCTAGTGTCTCATACATCACCCCTGATGCCATCACTGAATGGAAGGCCACTGCCTTCTGTGTTGAAGAGTTGGCTGGATTTGGTCTGTCTGCGCCTGCCACCCTGAAAGTCTTCCAGCCTTTCTTTGTGGACTTAACCTTGCCATACTCTATCATCCAAGGAGAAGATTTCCTGCTTAGAGCCAACGTCTTCAGTTACCTCAACCACTGCACTAAGGTGTGTACTTCTGCCCACATTTTCAGACTTTATCCCCTCTCTGAAGAAACTGCAGCAAAATGATTGGTGTAGATGACTTGATTGATGCCCTGCTCGTTCTGTCTGATGAGTGATTACTTTGACTAGATCTGTCCTCCTAAACCACTACAATGCAGAGAAAGGTCTGTGTGAACTGTGACTTGGATGGGTGTAGAAGCAGCCACCTTGAAATCAAGAGAGGAAAGAAACAAGTGCTTTGCAGAGTATCATTCACCATCCACAGTCATGCAAGCAATTGATGGTTTCAGTGGGATCTTCTCTTTAGAGATCTACGTGAAAGTATGAAGTAAAGAGAAGGAAATAGGAAAGGTGAGAAACGGAGAGGAGATAAACTCTTGTTCTCTGAGGTGACAGTTCTTAAAAGCACCAGAACAAGGAGCATGAAAGCCCAGCAATTGTCCTACAAAGCATCTGTTCCTCCCAGATACTGGCCTACTGTAGCCTCGGTATTCAATGCTTTCCAGGCAGAGTGGCTCCAGACCACAGGTGCACTGCACCTCCACATGGAGAGAGCTTACACAAGGATTAAAGGATCTTTGAAGAAAGAAAATCTGGGATCTTGTGTTTGGCTTCTTGGTTGTTATATATAGGAACCCTGCAAAAAAAAAAGAGGCAGGTGTAGATTCTAGATTTGTTGTTTGGTTTGAATATTGAAAACCATCTCTCTACTCTCAGGAGACCACCATAAAAGAGGAAAGACACTGAAGTGCTGCAGCAGGTCCAGAGAAGGGTGAAGCCTCCCTTCAGGTAGTTGTAGAGAGCAATGAGGTCACCACTGAGCCTCCTCTTCTTCAGGTTAAACAACCCCAGCTCAGGTATTAAACACTCTGGAAAGACAGATCTTCATTACTGATGCTTCCCTCTCTGAGCCTGACTTTCATGTGTTGCTGTAAGAACAGATGAACAAACACTCATCAGTGGTTTCCTCTGTAAGTTAATTCAAAGCCATCAGCACTGGGTCCAGTGAACATGTCTCAAAATATCCTGACCATGAATCATATGTATGCATAGAACATTTAGCATCTCAATGGAGACTGTCACGAGAAGCAAAGGGGAATGCTGCCAAGCTTACTATTGATTCATCTAATGCTACCATCTCAGGCCTTGTATTTGCTCTACACTGTTAACACTGGACATAAGCAGGGAGTATCTCTAGCAATAAAGCACCGTTTGTCCATGGTACAAAATCTTTGCCCTATCACAGTTTTCCTTCTCTTCCCAGATTAATGTTTCGCTGTCAGAGTCCCTTAATTATCAAGCCAAGCTCATCTCCCAGGAGGATGATGGATGCATATGTGCCAAAGAAAGACAGACATATGTCTGGAATGTTTTGCCCAGACAAACTGGTAAGTGCCTTTCAGTCTACCTGATTTTCTGTCTTGAGATTGATACTAACCAATTAACGCTTCACTTGGAAAATGTAATCCTCTTCCAACTTGGAAAATTGGGCCTGCCCCCGGTCCTTCCAGCTGCTTGGACTAAAGAGCCACTGCACAGCTGCAGTGTGTTTATCATTCCTATTTTCAGAAAAGAGTTTTCTTCCCATATATCTAACACAGTGTGCTGGGAGTTACATCTTGCTGTATGTAGTATCTGTGGATATTACTTATCAGATGAAATTTCTTTAACCACCATGTTTATCATTCCCATTTTCAGAAATCAGTTCTCTGCCCATACATCTAACATAATGTGGCTGCCCATGATGCAGTGTGTAGTATCTGTGGATATCACAGCTCACAGCACGTTAGGGGTTGGAAGAGACCCAAGGAGATCATCCAGTCCAACCTCCCTGCCAGAGCAGGACAATCCTATCTAACACAGATCACAGAGGAACACATCCAGACAGGCCTTGAAAGGCTCCACAGAAGGAGACTCCACAACCTCTCTGGGCAGCCTGTGCCAGTGCTCCGGGACACTTACAGTAAAGAAGTTCCCCCTTGTGTTGAGGCAGAACCTCTTGTGCTGCAGCTTGCACCCATTGCTCTTTGTCCTATGCCAGGGAGCAGTGAGCAGAGCCTGTCCCTCCATTCCTGGCAGCCCTCAAATACTTATAAACATTTATCAAATCCCCTCTCAGTCTTCTCTTCTCCAGACTAAGCAGCCCCAGGTCCCTCAGCCTCTCCTCATAAGCCATGCCCTCCAGTCCGCTCATCATCCTCGTAGCCCTTCGCTGGACCCTCTCCAGCAGAACCCTGTCCCTTTTCATCTGATATTACTTATCAGATGAAATCTCTTACTTTAACCATCACCTTGCAAGTTAGAAGTAATGCTTTTTTTCTTTTTCTGCTACTACTCAAGGTAATGTGCAATTCAGCATCACTGCAGAGACCGAGGGTGATGCACACTGCGGAGATGAAGCATCTAGGAACATCAGTACTGATTACAAGGACACCCAGATCAGAACGCTATTGGTTGAGGTACTGCTGACAGCTTTTCCTGCTTGCCCTGTAGTCCCTCTCACAAAGGAAGGAAAATGATCAGCAGAATTATCAAAAGCAATTACACTGCTGATTTGGCTACGCCTTCACCTGGCTGGCATGGGGTCTGGCCATTATAGTTAAAACCAAGTCTTAACCCAGAGAGTGGTGGTGAATGGTGCCACATCCAGTTGGCAGCTGACACTAGTGGTGTGCCCCAGGGATCAGTGCTGGGCACAGTCCTGTTCAATATCTTTATTGATGATCTGGATCAGGGGATTGAGTCCAGCATCAGTAAGTTTGCAGATGACACCAAGATAGGAGCAGGTGTGGAGCTGTTGGAGGGTAGGAGAGCCCTGCAGAGGGACCTAGACAGGCTGGATGGGTGGGCAGAGGCCAACGGGATGAGATTTAGCAAGGCCAAGCAGCACTACAGGCTGGGGACAGAGTGGCTGAGAGCAGCCAGGCAAAGAGGGACCTGGGGGTGCTGGTAGAGAGTAGCTGAAGATGAGCCAGCGGTGTGCCCAGGTGGGCAGGAGAGCCAGTGGCATCCTGGCCTGGATCAGGAACAGTGTGGCCAGTAGGACAAGGGAGGTTCTTCTGCCCCTGTGCTCAGCACTGATCAGGCCACACCTTGAGTGCTGTGTCCAGTTCTGGGGTCCTCAATTCAAGAGAGATGTTGAGGTACTGGAAGGTGTCCACAGGAGGGTGACAAAGGTGGTGAGGGGCCTGGGGCACAGCCCTGTGAGGAGANTGATCTTAGAGGTCTGTTCCAACCTGATTGATTCTATGATTTTATGATAAGTCCTCTCTTATCTGATGTCTTCTTCCATGAGGATTAGTAGGGGTTAGTAAATGCATGTCTCCCTCACAGAGAGGAGAAGCTGGAAATGAGGGACTCCAGCTGATGGAAACTCTTTTAAAGTATGAACCTGCAAACTGTTGCTTCAGTCCTGCTATCTAATGATGCAGGAGGATGGGGCAAGGTGTGACTCTCTTGTCACTGCTTTTCTTCTGCATGCATTTTTTTTTACTCACTGTTTGTGTCTCTTCTTCCCATCACCATGCAGCCTGAGGGCATCAGAAGGGAAAAGACTCAAACCTTCCTAATCTGTACAAAAGGTAAGGCTCTTACATACTCGTGTCTTTTGACTTGAAAGGGACTTAGCACTTTTTTCCCTATTGGTCGTTGATGCTGTCCCTCCTCTTTCCCTGGAGCTGTCCAGCTAGCAGGTAGTGTGAATGCTGGTGTTCAATTCCTTGGTAGGAAATTCCTGTGAGGTCCCATGCATGTCACTTAGGCAGCACCTATGTTGCAGTTACCCAAGCTCAGCTGCTTAAGCAAGGTGGCTATAAAGCTATCCAGTGGAGGTGACCTTTCTATGGCAAACCTGTCCTGCACTTTGTGCACTCATGTTGACCTTTGTCCTCTATTGCAAGGAGAACTACAGCCTCCAGCTTTCCACTTCTAGTGGGAATGGATAACAGAATGCCACAGTCCCTTCCACATCATCTCAGTGCTGACAAAAAAGAGTTTCCAGGGTTTCCTGGAAGCTCTGCCTAAACAAGATACAAAAGCAATCCTGCACCTCACCTACCAGCTCCCCCCCGCATCACGGAACCACAGAATCCTTTTGGTTGGAGAAGACACTGAAGAGCATTGAGTCCAACCACCAACCCAACACCACCACAGACATTAAGTCATGTTCCAAGTATCATGCCCTAGAGGTGCTACAGCCTTGCCCTGTTCAGCCAATTTCTTTTGCCCAGCTGATGTACATCGTGGACTGTTTCTCACGATTTTGGTTTTGCTGTGCCTCCTTCTCTCCTGCTGCTTTGAGTGACAGGTGTGAGCCTCTATCTATTGCTGCCTCTTGTGCAGTTTTCCTTGTGCAGTTCCCGCTGCTATTTCACTCTTCCTACACAAATAACCACACCAGACTTAATATTTTTTCTGCACAGATGAGGCAGTCATTCAAGATGTTGCTCTAGATCTACCTAAGAATGTGGTGGAAGGGTCAGCCAAAGCTTCCTTCTCCGTTGTTGGTAAATATATAATTAATAACTGCCTGGGTCCAGAGGAGAGAGACTAAAAATGTCTCCATCCAGAGGAGAGAGATTTGCTCTTATATATTCCCATGTTGTGGAATTAAGGCACAAGTGGGGCCAAATATCAAAAGTGGGACTACTCATTAAACCATAAAGTGAATGGAACAGAGAGAAGGAGAGAGAGAGGGAAAAACTGATCAAAAGGAGAAGAGCAGGAAAGGGATTATATTACCACACCACATACTCCCCCAAGATACTTTTCTTTTGGAGGGGGTGTTCCTGCATTCCTCCCTGTATTACCATCAGCCAGAGCAGGGGAGAGAGAGAGACTCCAAAGCACAAGTCACTTTCAGTTTGTGTTGCCCTGGGATGTTTCCAGCAAGAAATGTCTTCAGCGGAGTTTTTCCTCTTCTTTAGGAGTTCTTTTCTTCATGGTTGGTAGTGGTGGAGAGAGGGTTCCTGGGCTGTTTTCAGCCTGGATGTCTCTGGTGATGTTTCCTCTCACACACTCAATCTAGTACAGGCCCAGTGTCTTTTATTCAGTATTTCTCAGCTCCTCCTGGCCCCTCAGTCACATTAATGCCTAAGTGACTACCAGGTGTGCTGCTAGTGGGCAGAGCTGACCCATCAGGTCGTTTACAATTGTTGCACATTCCTTGTGCCTGCCAGGGTCTGGCAGTGGGCTTTTGCCCCTCACCCCTCTGCCTCTCACTTTGACACACATCCCTGGGCATTCAGGCAAATCACCTGTGCAGCTGTTGTCTGGGGGAGCAAAGGTGATTCTTATCTCTGTTGATTTACGTGTACAAGAGAGACAAGAGTTAGTCTCCCACAGTAACACATAGGAAGAAAGAGAATGCAAAAACGTGACATGATTTTTTTCAGGATTCAAGATGTGAGTTTCCACTCTTTGCATGCAAAATTTCAAGCAAAGAAGCTGGTCCTCATCTAGTCCACCAATGCTCCTTGCTGTGTCAGAGGAATGAACATGAAGGTCATGTTCTTCTTCGCTTTTCTGGTGTGGGCAATTTAAACTAAGTAAGGAGAGATATGGAAGGGATTTCTTTATTGGATGCAAAGCAGAACAGAAGAAATCATTCAGCACTGAGAGATTCATGCTTGGGGGGAAAGGCTTGCAGCCCCAGCTAGACTTGCCTTGAATCTACCTACAAAACAGAAGTTACTCTTTAGTGTCCACGATTTGTGCTAATCCATCTGGCATCTCGTCTTCCTCAGGTGACATCATGGGCACTGCCATGCAGAACGTGCACCAGCTCCTCCAGATGCCATTTGGCTGTGGGGAACAGAACATGGTCCTGTTTTCACCCAACATCTATGTCCTGGACTATCTGAACAAGACAAGGCAGCTAAGTGAGGAGGTCCAATCCAAGGCCATTGGATACTTAGTGAGCGGTGAGAGCTTTGTGTTCCTGTGCTTCCCTTACCATACATGCTGAATTCCCCTTGGGGTCCAGTGAGCAGAGAAGCAGCAGCATGGTTATCTCCCAGACCTGTCTGAGTTAGATAATGGTTGGAGTTGATGACCTTACAGGTCTTTCTGAGCCAAAACAGTTCTTTGAATCTGTGTCTGTATATCCTAACCCAGCCAGTTTAGCTGGAGCACAGAGCTGATGCAGCTCTGCTTGTTCTGTGAAACGGTGTTTCTGCAGGACAAGATGTTCCATGCTTCCATCTAAGCTACATTCAGTGATCTCACAGGATCACAGAATTCCTTAGATTGGAGAAGCCCTTCAAGCTCCTCGAGTCGAATCATGAGTTTCACAGTGACAAGTCCTTGACCAAACCAAACCCCTCAGCACAACATCTCATCATTATGAGTCGCTAGGCTTGGAAAGGACCACCAGGATCAGCCAGTCCAACCTTCATCCCAGCAGCCTTCATCACCAGACCACAGCCTCAATCACCACATCCACTCTCCTCTTAAACACCTCCACGGATGGCCACTCCACCACCTTCATGTGCAGCCTGTTCCAGTGCCTGACCACCTGCTCAGGAAAGAACTTCCTCTCAACAGCCAACCTAGACCTCCCCTGACACAACTTGAGGCCATTTCCTCTTGTGCTATCATTAGTAATTGGTGAGAAGAGACCAGCTCCAGCCTCACCACAACCTCCCTGTAGGTAGTTGCAGAAGGCAATAAGGTCCCCTCTCAGCCTCCTCTTCTCCAGACTAAACACCCCCAGCTCCCTCAGCCACTCCTCACAGGCCATGTGTGCCAGACCTCTCGCCAGCCTCATTGCCCTTCTCTGCACCTGCTCCAGCACCTCAATGTTGCTCCTGTACTGTGGTGACCAAAACCTCCTGCTGCTTGGCAGATACCCATTGCCCTTCTGCTCTTTCCCAGTATGGTTTCAGCTAAATCTGGTAACTAACAGAACAGAGTTTTACTTTTAGAGAACACTTTATCTTCCATATTTTTGCAGGCTACCAGAAACAACTGTCATACAAACATCCTGATGGATCCTACAGCATCTTTGGCATCAGGGATAAAGAAGGCAACACCTGGTAAGTGACTGGGAGCAGAAATGTCTCATAGATTAATTTGATTGAATTCATATGATGCAAGTAAGAGTCACCTTTAGTCGCTAAATCAAATGTACAGAGCTGTCTAGGGCTGAGACTCTCTGAGTATGGGGAAAAACAGCTCTCCACCCCATCAGGTGGGGTGTGGGGTGTGGACAGGGGCAAAAGCAGCTCTCCACCCCCTGTCAGGTGGGATGTGGACAGAGAAACTGACCTCTCCATTTTCTGACTTGCACTCCTGCTGGTGACATGAAATCGAGCATGCTGCACTGCTCTGTAGCCAGAATCAGCCATGAGGCATGCTTTGCTATCCTTACCATGTTCCATACAACTTCCCTCTCCTGGAGGAGCACACAAAGAGAAAGCAAACCGTCAGGCTGGCTGTTAACTCTTCATCTTATCACAGAATCACAGAATGGTAGGAGCTGAAAGAGATCTCTGGAGGTCATCTAGAGCAATCCCCCTGCTACAGCTGGGGCACCTCGAATGAATCACACAGGAACACATCCAGATAAGGAGCAGAGCTGTGCCGTGCAGCGAGGAAAAGCGACTTGTGCCGAGGCAGCTCCCGGCAGCGGAGGGGAGGCTTTGGGCAGGGCTTTTCGGTGTTGCGGGAGGGGAGGCTACGAGGATGATGAGGGGACTGGAGGGCTGCCTGATGAGAGGCTGAGGGACCTGGGGCTGCTTAGTCTGGAGAAGAGAAGACTGAGAGGGGATTTGATAAATGTTTATAAGTATCTGAGGGCTGCCAGGAGCAGGGGGACAGGCTCTGCTCACTGCTCCCTGGCATAGGACAAGGAGCAATGGGTGTAAGTTGCAGCACAGGAGGTTCTGCCTCAACACAGGGAGGAACTTCTTTCCTGTAAAGGTCCCAGAGCACTGGCACAGGCTGCCCAGAGAGGTTGTGGAGTCTCCTTCTGTGGAGCCTTTCAAGGCCTGTCTGGATGTGTTCCTCTGTGATCTGTGTTAGATAGGATTGTCCTGCTCTGGCAGGGGGGTTGGACTGGATGATCTCCTTGGGTCTCTTCCAACCCCTAACATCCTGTGAGCCTGGGATCCTGTGGTGTTGTGCCTCCCATGTGCAGGGCTCTACACTTGCCCTAATGCTATGCATAACATGAATTGGAGAGCTGACCTTTTCTGTTCCTGTTTACAATGCTCATCTCAGCTTCATCTTTCCATTGCAGGCTCACAGCCTTTGTGTATAAATCATTTGCACAAGCTAGTCGCTTCATCTACATTGATGACAATGTCCAGGCTCAAACCCTGATGTGGCTCGCAAGCAAACAGAAACCAGATGGCTGCTTCCGAAGTGTTGGGACACTCATCAACAATGCCTTGAAGGTGGTAGAGAATTGCTTCTTGGTCAAATTTATACTCTTTTCATTAAGAACATACTACTGTAAAAACCTATACTCTACTCCAGATGACTGTCTGCTGCCAAGGGCTAACACTCCTCATCTTAAAATGACTGCTTTGGGCTCAGTTAGCATCCCCACACTATACTTTACATCTTACTTGCACCTCAGCTGGGTCTTACAGGACTGCAATTTTCTGAGAGTGATTGTTTTGAGTGTTTTTGGTTTGGTTTGGTTTGGTTTTTGAGGTGGCAGCAAAGGGCTTCTCTTGATTTAGGAGATGTTTAAGAGCTGTGTGTATGATCTCCTTCCTTTTGGACTGCTTCCATAACTGGCCACACTCTGCCAGCTGGGATATGCTATAAAGACTCAGGGCATTTCCTGCTTATTCTTTTCTCCATGTCCTTTTCAGGGAGGAGTCGATGATGAGCTGTCACTTTCTGCCTACATCACCATTGCCATGCTAGAAGCTCGGCATTCCAGCTCGGTAAGGAGACCTTCAGCAGCTGGCACTCACCTGGAATGGGTCACTAGTTGTCAGTGTGATTCCAGTATCTGCTACAAATTGTCTAAGTAGAAAAGACAGAGAAAAAGAGGGAGAGTCAGCTCCCAAGGAGCATGACCCTGCTTTGTGTCTACATTAGTGGCTGTAAAGCAAGTTCCCCATCTCTGTACCTCTTAAACCACCAATGTTCAAGTAGAAATTGTACAGACCTCAGTGCAATTGGACCTTTTCTTCAAGAGCTCCAAGACATGTAAGCTTAGAATGATAGAATCAGTCAGGGTTGGAAGGGACCACAAGGATCAGCCAGTTCCAACCCCCCTGCCATGCCCAGGGACACCCTACCCTAGAGCAGGCTGCACATAGCCTCAGCCAGCCTGGCCTTAAACACCTCCAGCCATGGGGCCTCAACCACCTCCCTGGGCAACCCAGTCCAGGCTTTCACCACTCTCATGCTCAACAACTTCCTCCTCATGGCCACTCTGACTCTCCCTACCTCCAGCATTGCTCCATTCCCCCCCAGTCCTCTCACTCCCTGACAGCCTCAGAAGTCCCTCCCCAGTTTTTTTGTAGGCCCCTTCAGATCCTGGAAGGCCACAGGAAGGTCACCTGGGAGCCTCCTCTTCTCCATGCTCAACAGCCCCAGCTCTTTCAGTCTGTGCTCACAGCAGAGCTGCTGCAGCCCTCTGAGCATCCTTGTGGCCCTTCTCTGGACACTCTCCAGCATCTTCACATCCTTCTTGTAATGGGGGCTCCAGAACTGGATGCAGTACTCCAGGTGGGGTCTCACCAGAGCAGAGTAGAGGGGGAGAATCACCTCCCTGGCCCTGATGGCTCATGTTGAGTTTCTTCTCCTCCACCAGCACCCCCAGGTCCCTCTCCTCAGGGCTGCTCTCCAGCCAGTCACTGCCCAGCCTGGATTTGTACTTGGCATTTCTTCCACCCAGCTGCAGGACCTTGCACTTGGTCTTGTTGAACCTCCTGAGCTTGGCTTGTGCACACCTCTGCAGCCTGTCCAGGTTCCTCTGGATGGATGCCTGCCCTCCAGCCTGTCTGCTGCACCACACAGCTTGGTGTCATCAGCAAACTTGCTGAAGCTGCACTCAGTGCCTCTGTCCATGTCACCCACAAAGATGTTGGACAAAACTGGTCCCAGGACTGATCCCTGGGATCCACTTGTCCCTGGCCTCCACTTAGCCATGGAGCCATTGACAGCCACTCTTTGGGTGCAGCCATCAAGCCAGTTCTTTATCCATCAGTGCTCCACCCATCAAACCCATGTATCACCAGCTTGGAGACCAGGATGTGGTGTGGGACAGTGCCACAGGCCTTGTTCAGGGCCAGGTCAATGCCATCAGTTGCTTGCCCCTCATCTATTGATGTTGTGACCTGTTCATAGGAGGCCACCAGGTTTTTCAGGCAGGATATGGCCTTGGTGCAGCCATGCTGATTGTACCCAATCACCTCTTCACTGTTCTCCTGTCTCAGTAGTGCCTTCAGGAGGATCTGCTCCATGGCCTTACTGGGCACAGAGGTGAGACTGCCTGGCCTGGCTTCCAATAAAAAATAATGATTAAAAAATAAAGCAAAGTTGGCAGATAGTAACCCACACATTTTGGATTAGTCTCAAACATGAGAGGTTGGACTGGATGATCTTGGAGGTCTCTTTCAACCTGGTTGATTCTATGATTCTATGTTGAGACAGTAAATTCTTGCAAGTAAATTCATAAAGTCCACAAATGGCAGTTAAAGCTTCACTGGAAAAGCAATGGTCCATGAGGGGGAAAAAGCAATCTGTGGCTGTCCAAAGGAGACTAGAGAGGAGATGTAGTATGTATGAAAAACTTCATATCTGAGTTTCTGTACCTCCACCTTGTCATATCCTGTCTGAAGACCTTTCTGGTTGGTCCATTAGCAAGGACACAGAGCCAAGCTGTGAAGATGTTTTACTTGGTGTAAACCTAGCACAGCTTCCATAGGATTGGATTAAAATCACAGCAGGGTCACTGAAGCCAGAGACTTTGGATTTGTTTAAGGCAATAGACTCTTGACTATGGAGAAGAAGTCCCGTTCTTACTGCTGAGATAGTGACAGGGTGAAGAACTGGTTTGAAGAACATAAATGTTCAGTCAGGTGAAGACTAATTCTGTCCTGAATTATGCCCATGTGGTTTTTGGTTTGCTTGTTTGTTTATTTGCTTGCTTGTTTGTTTGTTTAAGTACCCTATAGTCCGAAATGCCATTTTTTGCCTGGAAACTGCAGCTGAGAAGAATATCAGCAACATTTACACTCAGGCACTCATGACCTATGCTTTCTGCTTGGCTGGCAAGGCAGGAAAATGTGAATCATTCCTTAGAGAGCTACAAAAGTCAGCAAAGGAAGTTGGTGAGTTTCAACCATTTGGGGAATTTGAGTCGTGGGAAGAGGGAACAGAAGTTACTGATCTTAAACTCAGCACTGGTCAGGCCACACCTTGAGTGCTGTGTCCAGTTCTGGGCTCCTCAATTCAAGAGAGATGTTGAGGTGCTGGAAGGTGTCCAGAGAAGGGCAGCAAGGCTGGTGAGGGGCCTGAAGCACAGCCCTGTGAGGAGATGCTGAGGGAGCTGGGGGTGTGCAGCCTGCAGAAGAGGAGGCTCAGGGCAGACCTCATTGCTGTCTACAACTATCTGAAGGGAGGCTGTAGCCAGGTGGGGTTGTTCTCTTCTCCCAGGCAAGCAGCAACAGAACAAGGGGAAACAGTCTCAAGCTGTGCCAGGGAAGGTCTAGGCTGGATGTTAGGAGGAAGTTGTTGTCGGAGAGAGTGATTGGCATTGGAATGGGCTGCCCAGGGAGGTGGTGGAGTCACTGTCCCTGGAGGTGTTGAAGCCAAGCCTGGCTGGGGCACTTAGTGCTATGGTCTGGTTGATTTGCCAGGGCTGGGTGCTAGGTTGGACTGGCTGATCTTGGAGGTCTCTTCCAACCTGTTTGATTCTATGATCCTATGATCCTAAATGCTCTAACTATTGAGAGCATAGGCACAAGAACTTCTGCAAAAGGGGGTTGTGATGAGGTGGGTGTTGATCTGTTCTGCCTAGTATCAAGTGGTATAACAAGAGTAAACAGCCTCAAAATGCAGCAGGAAAGGTTTAAAGTGAGTATTGGAAAAAATACTGAAAGGGTGGTCAAGAATTGGAACAGACTGAGCAGGGAGGTGGTAGTGTCACCATCTCTGGAGGGGTTTACACACTTTTTTGACGTGGCACTTTAGCACATGGTTTAATGGCCATGATGGCATCAGGTCAAGAATTGGACTTGACGATCTTAAAGGGATTTTGCAGCAGAAGAAATTCTGTGAAACAGTCTCTGGAGTTAATTTACAGCACACCTGTCGCTCTCTGAAGAGTGCCTGTGAGAATGAGGCCAGGACACGTCTCTGAGGCAGCAGAGAGAAGTGATACCTAAACCCCATTTTAATTGCTTATTACTCTCTGTTTATTTAGATGGTTCACAGCACTGGCAGCAGGAGGAGAGGTCTCTCTCAGAAAAATCTCCCTCCTTCCTTGACCATGCCCCATCAGCTGAAGTTGAGATCACCAGCTACATGCTGCTAGCATTGCTCTGCAAACCCAACTGGAATCAAGATGATCTTACAAAGGCCTCAGGCATTGTGCAGTGGATCATCAGGCAGCAGAATCCCTATGGAGGTTTCTCTTCCACTCAGGTGACAAAAATCATTTCCACTCCCCAGCCAGTCCTAGGAGTTGGGAGAACCTGAAGGTCTTAAACACACAGAGACCAAAATACATTTCTCCCCTCTTCTTTGTAACTATGGAAAGGTTAAAGCCATAGAAGAGTAATTTGACTAGCAACAAACACAGATAATTGCCATGGGGATAAGCCCAGTGAACACTGAGTCCCAGCTATAGTATGATCAAGAAGTGCTCTGCAGTTCCCAGGAAAACCTGCTTCACCAGCATGAAAAACTCTGGAAGTGTGCTCCAGAGCTCAGATTTTAGGTTCTGAGACCTTCATACGAGTAGAGAGATTCCTTCCAACCTAAAACATGCATGCCAGAATGAAATGGCTCCTTAGATATGGAAACCCTGGAATTACACACACCAATTCAGCTGTTCTTTGGTTAGGATGAGTATCAGTCACACTTGGCTAACTGTATTTTATTACTTCTTTTCCTTCAGGATACAGTCATTGCCCTTCAGGCCCTTGCTGCTTATGGAGAGGCCACATACACTTCTGTTGCACAAAATGTAGTCAAGGTCGCTTCCAAAAGACCTTTTGAGAAGGTATTTACTGTCAACAGTACCAACAGGCTCCTGCTGCAACAGACTTCCCTTCCTGAGATCCCTGGGAAATACAGCCTGACAGTGAATGGCAGTGGATGTGTGCTTATGCAGGTAAGGCTCTGCTCTCCTCTTCATTGTGTCTTACACTCTGCATACAATACAGCCATGGCTTTGGTGATTCTTCATGGGGCTTCCCTTTATTTCTCCTAGTTATTTGATTGAGCTAAACTGGTGTTGTTTAGTCTGTAGAAGAGGAGTCTGAGGGGAGACTTTCTCACTGCTCCCTTAAAAGAGGTGGGGGTTGGTCTCTCCTTCCTAGTAGGAAGTGATAGGAAGAGACAAAATGACCCTAGGCGGGGTTGAGTTGGATATTAGAAGGAACTTCTCTACTGAAGGGGTTCTCAAACACTTCAGTAATCTCCTCAGGGAGGTGGTGAATTTGCATCCCCGGAGGTGTTTCAAAGATACAGAGACATGGGATGAGATTTCACAAGGCCAAGTGCAGGGTTCTGCACTTTGGCCACAACAACCTCAAGCAGTGCTACAGGCTGGGGACAGAGTGGCTGAGAGCAGCCAGGAAGAAAGGGACCTGGGGGTACTGGTGGATAGTAGGCTGAAGATGAGCCAGCAGTGTGCCCAGCTGGCCAATAAAGCCCATGGCATCCTGGCCTGTATCAGGAGCAGTGTGGCCAGTAGGACGAGGGAGGTTATTCTTTGCCTGTACTCAACACTGGTCAGGCCACACCTTGAGTGCTGTGTCCAGTTCTGGGCTCCTCAATTCAAGAGAGATGTTGAGGTGCTGGAACATGTCCAGAGAAGGGCAACGAAGCTGGTGAGGGGCCTGGNATACTGTGATTAATATTCTATTAAAACACATTTTCCCCCATCGCACATTCTGACCCCTGCAGAGTCACATTTTGGGTAAGAGTCTTAGAATAGAATAGGATAGAATCAACCAGGTTGGAAGAGACCTCCAAGATCATCCAGTCCAACCTAGCACCCAGCCCTGACCAATCAACCAGACCATGGCACTAAGTGCCCCATCCAGTCTTCACTTGAACACCCCCAGGGACGGTGACTCCACCACCTCCCTGGGCAGCCCATTCCAATGCCAATCACTCTCTCTGGCAAGAACTTCCTCCNTGAGGGAGCTGGGGGTGTTTAGCCTGCAGAAGAGGAGGCTCAGGGCAGACCTCATTGCTGTCTGCAACTACCTGAAGGGAGGCTGTAGCCAGGTGGGGTTGATCTCTTCTCCCAAGCAACCAGCAACAGTTCGATGATTCTATGGTTTAGTACCAGACTTGGTAGAGTTAGAGAATGCTTAGACTCAGTGATCTTAAAGGACTTTTCCAACTGCAGCATTCCTATAATTCTATTTAATATTTAATATTTAATATTTAATTTGAGCTCTGTGGTAAAGGGTTGGACTTGANTGAATCCTGGTGCAAGCATCTTCATTGCTAAAGAGCAGAAGTCTGACATGTCCGTCTTTGATTTAAGCAAGGATCTTTCACAAGAAACCAAGGGCAGCATTGCCAGGAAACTTCTCTAGGTTTGATACTTGTGTTTTTTTGGGAATGCAAGTCAAGCTTGTCAAAAGCATGGGTTATTGTTTGTTTGTTTTCTCTTTCAGACAGCACTAAGGTACAACATTCGCCTTCTAGAGGGGGGCTTTGGATTTTTGCTCTCAGTACAGACATCAAATGCTTCATGCCCACTGGATCGACCAGCAAAGTTTGACATTGTCCTCATCAGCAGGTAATGTGCAACCAACAAACCAAATGCCCACACAAGAGGATATGCAGAGAGGAGTTCTGCTTATAAAGAAACAGGAGCTGATAAATGTGCTAATTATATCAGCCTGTAAAACATAGTATCCATAAAGACCTCCTGCCAGCAGTGGCAGCACGTTTTTGGTCTCTTCATACTAAGGGGCACCAATTCTCCCATCTGAGCCAAACAGCAGGTGCATGTGATAGATACCAACCTTCTCATGTGCTATTAGGAGGCCAGGAGCAGAGAGCTGAGGTTTGTTTCCCCAGGTGTGGCCCAGACTGACAAGGGCCTCTTGTTTCAGTTACACAGGGAGGCACAGAAGCTCTAACATGGTCATTATTGATGTGAAGATGATTTCTGGCTTTGTTCCTGTTAAGTCTTCCTTGGATAAGGTAAGGAGCAAGGTGAAATGAGTCACTCCAGGGACAGAGAAGACTTACCATGATGAAAACAGAGGGCTGGTTAAAAATCATTCACCCACAAACCTGTGAGGTGTCTGCATGACTGCGCCGTCTTCATGACTGGGTGGAGGGAATGCTCTACAGGTTGCTGCAAGCACACAGACTTTCACACTTTAAGAAGCATCCCAGCTAGACCCTGACCAGCTGACAGCTGCATCTGGAAGCTGGCACTGCCCAGGTAGGGAAAGGGTGGCAAATCTGCCAGTCTAGTTCTGAAAACTATCTGGCACTGGAGCCAGCCAGTACTTCTCAATTGAGCTGCATTGCATTCCTGCTTCACAGGGACTACAAAGTGCTCATACTTCCTACACAGTCAAGTGGCAGCTTTTGCTCAGTCCACCACAACTCTTCAACAACATTAGCGTGGCCAGGAGGACCACGGAAGGGGTTGTCCCCCTGTGCTCAGCACGGATGGTTAGGCCACATCTGGAGCACTGGGTTCAGTTTTAGAGTGCTCACTACAAGAAAGGCATTGAGGTGCTGCAGTATATCTGGAGAAAGTCAGTGAAGGTGGTGAAGAGTCTGGAGAGCAGGTCTTGCAAGGAGCAGCTGAGGGAACTGGGATTGCTTAGTCTGGAGAAAAGGAGGCTGAGGGGAGACCTTCCTACTCTCTACAATTCCCAGAAAGGGGGTCATAGTGTGGTGGATGTTGGTCTCTACTACCTAGTAGTAATTGATATGACAAGAGGAAATGGCTTCAAGTTGCACCAAGGAAGCTTTAGGTTGTCTATTAGAAGACAGTTCTTCACTGAAAGGATTCTCAAAGACTGGCTAGAACAGGTTCCTCAGGGACCTGGTTGAATCCCTGTCCCTGAAGGTGTTTCAAATCTGCAGAGATGTGATGCTGACAGATGTGGTTTAGGACCAGGCTTGATAATGGTTGAACTCAATGGTCGTAATGTTCTTTTCCAACCAAAGCAACTCTATGCCTCTGTGACTTACACTCCTAAAATCATCTGCCAGTCCTTGACACCTGGCTAGGAATGGGATGAATCCCACAAGCATTCAGTAGTAGGGTGTGAAGCAGCACTTGGTTTTTAAGGACTTACAAATACCTTTATCTTAATTTCCTTGTTTTAAAGCTTATTGATGATCATGAAGTGATGCAAGTAGAAAACAAGAAAAACCACCTTCTCCTTTATCTGGAAAATGTAAGTTCTCTTCCCTCTCTACTTGATTTTCCACTGAAGTTACAAACAGCTTGCACCTACGTGTGGAGCGTATGCTCTGTGAAGTGCAGTTAATGTGTTCCCTTCCTCATCGGTTTGCTTACTCCTGAACCATGCAGGTAACATCCCAGCCTCCCAAACAACTTCAATCTGATGCCTTCCCTATGAGCAGCTAGAAAGAATTCAATAAAATAAATAAACAATCAAAATATTAAATAAATAACAAAAATAACTAAAATTATATAAACTATAGATAATAGATACTGTATTATACATTATATAGTATGTAATCTATATAATACCTATCTTATATATACTATATATTTCTATTCTATATAAATTATATCCAATCCACCAGGACCTAACCAGTGTGCCAGGACTGCTGAAAAATGATGGGAGGGTAGCCTGGTGAGCTCTTCTGCCAGATCTTTCAGCACCCTTGGATGAATCCCATCCAGTCCCACAGAGTGCAAAACTGATGTACACTGATTCCCAGTTTCTTGGTGGCACACAATATTTGTGTCTGTAATGGGAGGGTCTGGGATCATTGACCTGGAATTATCCTGCTCATTGGGATGTCCTGGATAATGAAGTCCAGTCATTTGGGACATTTTTCTCTGTCTGGCAATAGGGATGTAATATTTACAGAAGCAGGATAGGAAGCCTACTTCACTTTAATTTCACTTTTGAACTCCTCAAACACATTTCAGATAACAGATGTCCCACATCTGCATGTGTGGCATCAGTGGGATTTGCCATCCTGATCTGCTCCAGAGCACTGTACAAATATGTGGTGTGACTTAATGTGATGTGATATGTGTGACTTAACAAGATCCCTATCTGTGCGACTTCATGTGATCCCTATCTGTGTGACTTCATGTGATCCCTATCTGTGCGACTTCATGTGATCCCTATCTGTGTGACTTCATGTGATCCCTATCTGTGTGACTTCATGTGATCCCTATCTGTGTGACTTCGTGTGATCCCTATCTGTGTGACTTCGTGTGATCCCTATCTGTGTGACTTCGTGTGATCCCTATCTGTGTGACTTCGTGTGATCCCTATCTGTGTGACTTCGTGTGATCCCTATCTGTGTGACTTCGTGTGATCCCTATCTGTGTGACTTCGTGTGATCCCTATCTGTGTGACTTCGTGTGATCCCTATCTGTGTGACTTCGTGTGATCCCTATCTGTGTGACTTCGTGTGATCCCTATCTGTGTGACTTCGTGTGATCCCTATCTGTGTGACTTCGTGTGATCCCTATCTGTGTGACTTCGTGTGATCCCTATCTGTGTGACTTCGTGTGATCCCTATCTGTGTGACTTCGTGTGATCCCTATCTGTGTGACTTCGTGTGATCCCTATCTGTGTGACTTCGTGTGATCCCTATCTGTGTGACTTCGTGTGATCCCTATCTGTGTGACTTCGTGTGATCCCTATCTGTGTGACTTCGTGTGATCCCTATCTGTGCGACTTCGTGTGATCCCTATCTGTGTGACTTCGTGTGATCCCTATCTGTGTGACTTCGTGTGATCCCTATCTGTGCAACTTCGTGTGATCCCTATCTGTGCGACTTCGTGTGATCCCTATCTGTGTGACTTCATGTGATCCCTATCTGTGTGACTTCATGTGATCCCTATCTCTCCATTCCCAGATCACACAGAAGAAAAGGAAAGAAATCACTTTCTCAGTTGAGCAGGCCTTCATCGTGAGCCATCCCAAGCCAGCTGCTGTGCAGATCTATGATTACTATGAAACAGGTGGCTCTTTGACTTTAATCAATGTGAAGTTTGGGAGAGGGACAGGGACTGGGACACTGGAAACACTGAGGGAGACCCTGAACCAGGTTCTAGTGCCAGGACAGAGATGCTCTTTGCTTCAGTGAGCTTGTTGTCACTCCCAGGGTGACAAGTAGGTATGACTAGAAAGTTGAACCAGGGTCTAGTGCTAGAGCAGAGATGCACTTTGCTTCAGTGAGCTTGTTGTCACTCCCAGGGTGACAAGTAGGTATGACTAGAAGGTTGCATGTGCCAGAACGAGGGAGATTTGAAGGTTCTCTGGTTTAAGCTATGTGTAAGATACACCCACCTGAAGAAAAAGGCACAAGAAGTGGACTGTAGGCTAACAGGAACATTTCTTTCCATCTTCTGCAGAAGAGTATGCTGTTACTCACTATATGTCACCTTGCAAAGAGGTTGTTGCACAAGTGGACTAATGACTGGAAAAGGTAAGTGAAAGTCAGAATGAAAACCAAGCAGGTATGAAGGTGAAATACAAAGTGGCATGAATAGAGGGGCTGGTAGGGTGAGTAGCACAGTAACTGTCCTTGCAGAATCAGAGTATTCAGTCTCCACCAGGCTTCTCAGGGAGCAGCCAGGCACAGCAGCCAGATCCTGTCTCATGACACATGCTCAGCACACGTGTGGAGACCACATTGTTGTTCATGGGAAGAACTCAGCCTCTAGGATGAAAGCCTAAATTCAGAATATCAGAGAGACTGGGAAATACCTTCAGAGTTTCCTCAAATCCATCAGCACTTGGAAATAGTCTACCTACAGCTATCACAGACTGGGTTGGAAGTGACCTCTGATCATCTACTCCAACTCCCCTGATGGAGCAGATTTGTCTAGATCAGGTTGCACAGGAACACATCCCAGTGGGTTTGGAAAGTCTCCAGAGAAAACATCCTTGCAAGATTTCCCTCTGAAACTTACATTTCGTGGGCACAGGCCAGGTGCTTCACAGAAACCCCTTCCTGGATAGTTAATACATTACCTGAGGGAAATAACTGAGGTGAGATGAATCACGGGGGTGATGTGTTGAGTGGCCAGCAGGGATGCTGCCTTGCTGCTGGGGAGGTCCAGGTCTGTGGATTCCTTGTCACAGCAGTTATGCCATGCCAGCTATTATCTGCTGAGCAGTTCTTGAGGAGCACAGGCACAGCTAGGACACGAGTTGCTGTCAGACCTTTTCCAACTTTTATCTGTTTTACATGGAGGAGGCTGAATACCCTGTATCCTGATACTGTATTTTATATCCTGCAGCTGTTGGTTTCTTCTCAATGGGGTTATTTTCTTTTGGTTTTTCTCCTGCAGGACCATCATAAATGATAAAGAAGTGGTTAAGCAACTTATGTTCTTCTGTCATGAAGTCCTGGAAAGGGTCATTATACCTTACAAATCACAGTGAGAGTCTGTGACACTGTTTGAGCTGGTGTCTGATTCTCTGGTTCCTTGCATGGCACATCTCACCAGATCTGTATCATAATCACTTTATATATAATCACATAACACTTTTCCATCAATAAACCTCCCTCTTACATTGGATATTGTCTTTTACTCACTGTCACAGAATAGACATTTTAATGACTGTCACTAAGGTGAGAGGGAGTGTTGATGTACATAGAATCAACCAGGATGGAAGAGACATCCAAGCTCATCCAATCCAACCTATCACCCAGCCCTATCCAGTCAACCAGACCATGGCACTAAGTGCTTCATCCAGGCTTTTCTTGAACACCTCCAGGGACGGTGACTCCACCAGCTCCCTGGGCAGCCCATTCCAATGCCAATCACTCTCTCTGACAACAACTTCCTCCTAACATCCAGCCTAGACCTCTCCTGGCACAACTTGAGACTGTGTCCCCTTGTTCTGTTGCTGGGTGCCTGGGAGAAGAGACCAACCCCCATCTGGCTTCCCTTCAGGTAATTGTAGTCAGCAATGAGATCTGCCCTGAGCCTCCTCTTCTGCAGGCTAAACACCCCCAGCTCCCTCAGCCTCTCCTCACAGGGTTTGTGTTCCAGGTCCCTCACCAGCTTCGTTGCTCTTCTCTGGACTCCTTCCAGCACCTCAACATCTCTCTTGAATTGAGCAGCCCAGAACTGGACACAGCACTCAAGGTGTGGCCTGACCAGTGCTGAGCACA
>WAAF01002195.1:112900-125773 GCA_013400475.1 Tricholaema leucomelas
CCAACTGGATGTGGCACCATTCACCACCACTCTCTGGGCCTGGCCTTCCAGCCAGTTCTTGACCCGTATCAGAGCGGATCTGTCCAAGCCAGAAGCTGCCTGCTGTGCCAGGAGCTTGTTGTGGCAGACATTGTCAAAGCCTTTACTGAAGTCCAGGCAGACTCCATCCACAGCCTGCCCCACATTCAGCAGGCAGGTAACCTGATCATAAAAGGAGATCAGGTTGGTCAGGCAGGATCTGTCCTTCCTAAACCCATGCTGGCTGGGCCTGATCCCTTGGCCATCCTGTAGGTGCTTTGTGCTGACACTCAAGATGACCTGTTCCATCACCTTGCCTGGCACTGAGGTCAGGCTGACAGCTCTGGAGTTTCCTGGTTCCTCCTTTTGACCCTTTATGTGGAAAATGGCTGTCTCTGTCTAACAGCTTGTATTTATTTATGTCTAACCACAAGAGAAATTGCCTCTTGGGTTTTAAGTGGATACATTTTCTTGTTTGTGAAGGAAAGTCCTTGGTCATTTGATTGGTTATTAGATTTGGTTTGAGGTTTGGTTGGTTGTTGGGATTTTTGTTTTGTTTTGTTTTTTTACCCCCCAGGGTATATCCCCAGGATAGAAATATCATACTTGGTAGTTCTAGCCACTATGTAATATGCATATTCAAAAGAGAGTAGAAATTGAAGTACACTTGGTTGTGGTGGATTCATCCTGCCCTCCACCAAGCAATTGGCCACTGCATCCTCACTCCCTGCCCACAGCAGGATGAGAAAGAAAACTGAATGTGCAAAGGCAGAAAAGAGCTTGTGGGTCATGATAAAGACCCTTTCTCCTTTAACAAGTGAAAAAAGGGCAGAAAACAACCCCAAACAAGTTTATAACTCCCATGTTGTCATGAGAAGCAAAGGAAGAATTAAGCCTAGTTTATATTTGAGACATATCTATCTTTATCATAGAATCATAGAATCAGCCAGGTTGGAAGAGACCTCCAAGCTCATCCAGTCCAACCTAGCACCCAGCCCTATCCATGAGGAAACTTCTAAACACAAAATACTACAGAAAACTTCTCCTATTAGTACTTTCTGTTGTGCATTTGTATGGTGTTATTTGGAGCTGGTTTCTGTTCCAGTCTAACCATGGTCTCACTTGCCACTAGATGTTGCTATTGCTGCACTCATCTGCTGAGATGGCATCAACCACAGCTAAGGGAAAACTAGCAAGCTCTGCATGGTCCTTTGCGGTCACAGCTGAAGTGCCACGTAAATTACACCACTTAGATACTGGGAGTCGAGATAAAAGTGGTTAAGGAGCTTCTGCACTCAGGTCTCAACAAAGAGAAACTCGGTTTTATTATGCAGTTCTCAGCCAAGAGCAAACTTCTCAAGTTGATGTGAGGTGAGGAAGACAAATCTATTTTATGTCAATCTGTACTTCCTCTTCATTTTGGGACAGAAGCTGTTATTTACAGAGTTTTCAACTTGAAGTGGTCAAAGTTAGTTATGTCTGCAAACGTTGAGATTTGTTTAAACGTGTGTTGGCATTTTTCACTTGGCTTTCACATTGATGAGATTATTTAGGGACACTTCATGTCCATGAGTGCCTCTGCACAGGTGTATAGACTAGAAGCCTCTCTGTTCTTCTCAGTTAATGAAAAAGGCATTTTACTTGCTTGTCATTCTCTGGTAATCAGGCAAAACCTCCTATCAGCTAAAAAGGAAAGTAAAATTTAAGGGATAACAAAAGCAAAGAAGCAGTGGTATACACGGGTACCATTTTCCCATGTCCTGTTTTCCTGCAGGGACCAGGAAGCAAAGTGAGGGTGAGTGGCTGAGAGAGAGACATCAAATGATCCTGTCTGTAGTGCCTTTGATTCAAGACCAGATGCCTTTCTGAAATGAATGTTCTGTTCAGTGAGTTGTTGAACTCAGTAATAGGCATCAAAGCATGTGTAAGGAGTCTTTGCAAAGACCATTAGCTTTATGGGACTAATCTCACCCAGGCCTCTTCATAATCGGAGGAGACTGAATGAATCAGAAGTAGTCTGCATTTATCTGTAGGAGCCTCCCTCCTCCCTTCTCCCTTGATTGTAGAAGGAGCATGAAGAGAAAGTAGCCTCAGTAGGGAGAAGTTGGCTTTTTGTCATATTCTGTGATAGGTTGAAAATCAAATCACAAGACTGTAATGGTCCCTCTTGTCCTCAAAAGCAACAGTGTGCAGTGTGTGAGCCACTTAGGCTTGAGTAGGATCTGTAGATATTGAAGGATATTGCTGAATTTGAAGCAGGTGCTTGGGAGAGTTGCCTCAGTACCTGTGTGGTATTCCCTACCTGTGAATTGTGTGGCATGAAGGTGACTTTGCCAGGAGCTGCAGCCTGTGAGTGATGTGTTCTGAATGCTTGCTCTCTTTCCAGACAAAGTGAGGTGTTACATCCTGCAGCAGCCAGGCACGACACAAATCATTAAATGAGGCTAACGCAGCAGCCAGCAGGGATGTGTGGGGCTGACTCAGGTCTCTTCTGATTTCTGCCCCACCACCTGAGAAATAAAACAGTTCAGAGAAACGATTTCCTTATTTGACTGCACCAGCAGGATTAGTTTCGTGCTAAAAAGTAGCCTGAAGGAAGTGGTGGTATCTGTGAATTAAGTACCCTTTTAAGTGAGTGAACTAAATCATAGAATCATAGAATCATAGAATGGTTTAGGTTGGAAGGGACCTCAAGGATCATCCAGCTCCAACCCCCTGCCATAGGCAGGGACACCTCCCACTAGAGCAGCTCGCCCAAGGCCTCATCCAGCCTGACCTTAAACACCTCCAGGGAGGAAGCATCCACAACCTCCCTGGGCAACCTGTTCCAGTGCCTTACCACCCTCACTGTAAAGAACTTCCTCCTAACATCCAGTCTAAATCTCCCCTCCTCCAGCTTAAACCCATTCCCCCTCGTCCTAACATTACTAGACCGTGTAAATAGTCCCTCCCCAGCTTTCCTGTAGGCTCCCTTCAGATACTGGAAGGCCACTCTAAGGTCTCCTCGAAGCCTTCTCCTCTCCAGGCTGAAGAGCCCCAACTCTCTCAGCCTGTCCTCATAGCCATTTATGATCTCTCTGATCATAAATGGCTAAATGTGAACCCTCTACAGTTTTTACCAAGGGAATTTGAATGTACTGTTGAATATGGAGCACTGCAAAATCAGCCCATGTTGCACGCTGAGCAAAAGCCTCCTGTACATGCATGTCTGCAAGGTCTCCTGCACTTCCTTCGCATAGCAGACACACAACATCAAGTCCACCTTGGTACCTTCCACACTTGTTGTTTCTGTCCTCTTACACCCTTTCCAACTCTGCCACTGTCTGTTGCAGAATGGCTGAAGGCTGGGGGGACACAAGCCCCTAGAAGCTTGTACAGTCAAGCCTTGGACGTGAGGTCTGAGTATTGAACTGCAGTAAGCCACAGCAGTGTATGTGAAGAAGCTCAAAAGGAATTTGTCCTTGAGCCTTCTGATAAATGACTTCTGTGGGACTGTGTCCAGAACAGGAGGAAAATT
Source organism: Tricholaema leucomelas (assembly GCA_013400475.1). Taxonomy (NCBI): domain Eukaryota; kingdom Metazoa; phylum Chordata; class Aves; order Piciformes; family Lybiidae; genus Tricholaema lacrymosa; species Tricholaema leucomelas. Next base: position 116,436 of record WAAF01002195.1, read on the forward strand.
AGCTTCAGCAAGTAGGAGGATCATGCAAATTCCAATCTTTAGATGTGCCACTCGCTAATTAACAGCACTGCATTGCATGCTGGATTCGTGCTCGCTCAACTCACCCTAACCAGAAAGTATATGCTCAGTAACTTGAACCCTGATGCTCTCAATAAACATTTGGATTGCCTTGCAAGCTAGCTCATATTGACTTCATCTCTTGGCTTTCCCAACACCACAACTGTCTGTTGTGATTCTTTCTGTGTAAAGTCCACTGTAACCTGTCAGACATTCAGGGTATGGAGCTGTCACTTCACGTGCTTGTAATGCACCTTGCGTGCCCACAGATGGCTGTGACACAAGAGAAGCTGTTTGGTTTCAGGATGAGGCTAGCCAGTGTGGGTAGGGCACATGTGGGTAGAGCCCAAATCCTGCCTGTGCACAGTGGCCTGACTTAGTATTGCAGGAGTAAATCCTTAAATGTCTTGAACAGGCATTAGTGAGAAGGGCACAGTTTAAGTCCTGAAGAAGTTTGCACTCTAAATAAGGAGGGTTTGGGGTTTTTGTTTGTATGTTTGGTTCAAAAAAAAGATGTGAAGTGCCTTTAATTTCTAGCATGAGCCTGGGGGTGGGTGAGGAAGATGAGAACAGGACATGCCCGTGGAGCGCCCTTTGCTCGTGTTGCTGTTTTGTTCCCTGAGCAGCAGATAGGCTGCTGGTGGTTAGTGTCTTACAGCTGCATAGATAAATGCTTATTTAAGGTCAGTGGGTCAGAGATTTCCTGTCTCACTTAGGGTCAGTGGTAAATCTGCGCTTGTCTTCATTAACTCCAGGAATGGGACGTTCTGGGTTGTCAGATTCACAGTATCACAGTATCACCAAGGTTGGAAGAGACCTCACAGATCATCAAGTCCAACCCTTTACCACAGAGCTCAAGGCTAGACCATGGCACCAAGTGCCACGTCCAACCTTGCCTTGAACAGCTCCAGGGACGGCGACTCCACCACCTCCCCGGGCAGCCCAAAAGGCAGTACATCTGAGTTAATTCATCATGGCAGGGAAAGGCCAGTAACAGGGACTTAGCACAACTGTGTCTTTGCAGGATAAGCTTTATCAGGTGAGCTCAGAGCCCTTGATGTTCTTTTGGCTGTTGAAGTCATTGTACTGTTTAGGTATCGGCGTATTTATTGGGAAGCAAAGTACCCGCTCAGACGGCTGAACTCGAATGAAAGGTTTGCCACTCCACTTCAAAAACATGCTTTTAATTTTACTTTCCCCCTCCCCCCACCGAGTATCAAAGATTTGAAAGAGCCTCAAGCCAGGCTGTGCTTGCCAGGTCAGTAACAAGGTAATCTCTGACCGCTCTGAACTCAAGACAAAGGCACAGAGCTGTCATCAGTCTCACCAAGGCCTCTTTCCATTTTGCTTAATAAATTACAAAGACTGTGACAAAGACTTGATCCTCCAGAGGAGCTCACACAGTTTCATGCTCCAGCAGGGATGTTTCATTTTAGTTTTTTTATTTGGGCTCTTCCAGATGCACTTTTCTCAGGTTTCTGGCAGGGCTGTTGTGTTTCTGTGTTACCTTTTACCTTGTATAGTTCTGTATATAACTCTATATAGACTGTAAATGTCTGCTTGTATATCCTGCTAAGATGTAAATATAAGCAATATAAGCTCCATTCCATTTCCAGAGCCAGCTGAGTCTAGTCTGGGTGATTTCCAAAGTGTGGGGGGGCAGGAAACACCCAAACCATCACAACAAACCCTATGAGGAGAGGCTGAGGGAGCTGGAGCTGTTTAGCCTGGAGAAGAGGAGGCTCAGGGGGGACTTCATTGCTGTCTACAACTACCTGAAGGGAGGTTGTAGCCAGGTGGGGGTTGATCTCTTCTCGCAGGCAACCAGCAACAGAACAAGGGGACACAGTCTCAAGTTGTGCCAGGGGAAGTATAGGCTGATGTTAGGAGGAAGTTCTTGACAAAGAGTGATTGGCATTGGAATGGGCTGTCCAGGGAGGTGGTGGAGTCACCGTCCCTGGAGGTGTTCAGGAAAAGCCTGGATGAGGCACTTGGTGCCATGGTCTAGTTGATTGGATAGGGCTGGGTGCTAGGTTGGACTGGATGAGCTTGGAAGTCTCTTCCAACCCGGTTGATTCTATTCTATTGTATTCTAGCTGCTCTGCATTAAATGATAAATGAAAATAAAGTTACTTTATTGTGAAAGTGAAATATTGCTCAATTGGAAACCATTTCAACATTAACTTATCTTTGCCAAAAAGGCAACTATTAAAAGTGGCCTAAGTATGTCTGACCTTGTTTGTCAGGTCCCTGGGAAGAAAACCCCTAGCAGTTTCCTCCAGAGAAGCAGCAGTTCTTGAAGCTGCCATTAGGTGTGGCTATTGCCTTGCTCCATCCCTGGATCCCATCATGAACACTCTAACTGGTTATTTTCACAAGACAGCCAGGATGGAAGAATTATTTCTTTATAATAATCTCCAGTTTGGCAGGGTCCTAGAAGGATGGCAGAAGTAAAGAATATCACAGTATCACAGTATCACCAAGGTTGGAAGAGACCTCACAGATCATCAAGTCCAACCCTTTACCACAGAGCTCAAGGCTAGACCATGGCACCAAGTGCCACGTCCAACCTTGCCTTGAACAGCTCCAGGGATGGCGACTCCACCACCTCCCTGGGCAGCCCATTCCAGTGTCCAATGACTCTCTCAGTGAAGAATTTTCTCCTCACCTCGAGTAATTATCAGTGTTCCCTACAGCAGGAAAAGAAAGTTTACCATAAATCCATCCTTGTAACTGATGCACATTTTAATCATTGCATACAATACAGTTTGTGCCTGAGTCTGCAGCTGGCATACTTAAGGAGATGTGTCTTTGCCTTGTTTGAATAAACCTGGTTTTGAAATAACAATGATCTGGAGGAGTGAAAAAAAAAATCCACTTAAAGCTAATAAACCTCAAGAGTATGCAGAGACGTCTCATAAGCAGATTCTGTTTGCCTAGCAGAACTTGTTGTTCTACTCCCACATGATTAGTCGTTCTCATGGGAATAAAGGCAGTGAAACAAATCGTACTCCCTCCCTATCCCTCCTTCCCCAGCATATGTGACTTGCAGATGTAAGCACTCAGCTGTGTTCTAGAAACGTTAGCAGACTAAGAAAAGTGAGAAGGTCACAAGACTGGGCCAAAATAACATAGTGACCGCTGAATCTTCTCAGAGCTGTTGAAGAGGTCACCACTGGACTTGTGCCTCTGTATAGGTTTCCAAAGCTGAATTTATGCCACTTTGCAAACTTTCACACCTAAGAGTAAACACGCCCTTTTTCCAGATAGAATAGAACAGAACAGAATAGAATAGAATAGAGTAGAATAGAATAGAATAGAATAGAATAGAATAGAATAGAATAGAATAGAATAGAATGGAACAGAACAGAATAGGATAGAATCAACCAGGTTGGAAGAGATCTCCAAGATCATCCAGTCCAACCTAGCACCCAGCCCTAGCCAGTCAACTAGACTGGGGATAAAACAACAGTAAAATCATTTGGAAATTGGTAGAAATAAAACTTCTTTCACAAGAAGGACATGGAACTACAAGAAGGACATGGAACTGCTGGAGCGGGTCCAGAGGAGAGCCACAAAGATGCTCAGAGGGCTGCAGCAGCTCTGCTGTGAGGACAGGCTGAGAGAGTTGGGGCTCTTCAGCCTGGACAAGAGAAGGCTTTGAGGAGACCTTAGAGTGGCTTTCCAGTATCTGAAGAGAGCCTACAGGAAGGCTGGGGAGGGACTATTGACAAGGTCTAGTAATGTCAGGACGGGAGGGACTATTGACAAGGTCTAGTAATGTCAGGACGAGGGGGAATGGGTTTGAGCTGGAGGAGGGGAGATTTAGACTGGATGTTAGGAGGAAGTTCTTTACAGTGAGGGTGGTGAGGCACTGGCACAGGTTGCCCAGGGAGGTTGTGGATGCTTCCTCCCTGGAGGTGTTTAAGGCCAGGCTGGATGAGGCCTTGAGCAGCCTGCTGTAGTGGGAGGTGTCCCTGCCTATGGCGGGGTGTTGGAGCTGGATGATCCTTGAGGTCCCTTCCAACCTAAACCATTCTATGATTCTATGATTCTATGATTCTTCAGAGCTTCTGAAATGTAAACATTCAGATGGCAGGGTGAAGGACTTTTCTTTTCTTTCAAGGGCCAGTCTGTTCCTTGCTCTCCCACTACAAGTGCAAGGTGAATACTGCTTCCTAGGAAAAGGCCAGAGGAGCCACAGATGCTCTGATTATCTTGTGGTCTGTGGAAGCAGAGCTTGCGAGGTGGAAAACTCTGTGGAATAAGTGGTGTCTGGGAGACACTTTGTGGCTCTTTATTGGGCTGAGTCTTTGTGTGAAGCCACAGCTGCCCCCAGGCAAGGATATTGTCTCTGTAGCTACACTGCATGAATTCAAGCACACTTTTGGTGTTAGCGCTAACAGTTTCAATTTTCAGACCAAAATTTTAAGGTAATCTGAAGCTGAGCATCTTGAAGCTTCAGCTGACACAGCAGGTTTGTTCCTGCAGTCCTGTAAAATACCTGCAAGACAAAAAAAATGAACTGTATTGCTCAAATGTACTGTTTGTTAAAGATAGGAAGTTCTAACCCTGTCTTGCACTGAGATACAGTGCAACCAGATGCTTTCATATGCCTTCACAGTGTTGGTCTGCAGATACTCCAGCACAAGCAACTGTGGAGTGTCAGTGAATGACCCACACCAGCATGCAGGGAAACTTCAGACTCCAGATTAGGAAGATTAATAGACTAGACTAGACTAGAGTAGAATAGAATAGAATCAGCCANACTCCTTCCAGTACCTCAACATCTCTCTTGAATTGAGGAGCCCAGAACTGGACACAGTACTCAAGGTGTGGCCTGACCAGTGTTGAGCACAGGGGCAGAAGAACCTCCCTTGTCCTACTGGCCACACTGTTCCTGATCCAGGCCAGGATGCCATTGGCTCTCCTGCCCACCTGGGCACACTGCTGGCTCATCTTCAGCTACTATCCACCAGTACCCCCAGGTCCCTTTCCTCCTGACTGCTCTCAGCCACTCTGTCCCCAGCCTGCAGCGTTGCTTGGGATGTTGTGGCCAAAGTGCAGAACCCTGCACTTTTCATCCCATTGGCCTCTGCCCATATAGGACACTTTCAACAGCCAGTGGCAGCCACTAATCTTGATCTTAACCAGGGACAGTTTCACAGCCGTTTGAAATGGGCAATTGCCTGCTCAGCTATCAAGCAGTTATTTAGGATCCAAGTTACCTACAAATATTAGTTCAGTGGAAATAACCACATTAGTTTTAATGTATTTTTCAGACAATCACCTGGAGTGTCTGTCAGACCTGAAACCTACCAGTAAAATAAAAGATTACCTAGAATGTTATAGCTGACCCAGAGAATTATAGAACATATGGGTACAGACTTAAGAGCCCCAAATAGCTCCCAAAAGTGAAAGAAGCAGATTGTCCTCTTGAAAATGCTGTCATTGGACTTCATAAGGTAAATGCTCAGATCCCACACTCTATGTGTGATTAGTATGGAGATTAATAATCAGAAAATATTTGGTATTCATAAAAAGCAGAGTGTAGGTAAGAAAACTGGCAAATTAAAATGTATCCACTCACGGTTCTTCATATCCTAATGTGGTGGTTTGGGTGTTCCCCACACCCCACACTTTAGAAATCGCCCACACTAGACTCAGCTGGCTCTGGAAATATGAATGAAGCTTATATTTACAGCTGGCACAATTTACAAGCAGATATTTACAGTATATACAGTTATAGACAGAAATAGACAAGGTAAAAAGGTAATACAGACACAACTCCCCTCCCAGAAACCTGAGTCCCCAGGAGGGGCTCTCAACCACCCCTCACCTTCCCCCTACCTCTCTCAACCTTACCCCAGTCCCAAGGAAGAATGGAGGTTTGGCCAGGGGGATTAAGAAGCAAAGTGAATCAGCCAAGAAGCAAATGGAGGGTGAGGTTAGAAAGCAAGATGGAGTTCAGACAGCAGCCCCAGAGCTCCCCAGCAGGCAAAGAGCCAAGAGCAAAGCCCAGAGCAAAGTTCCTAAGCGAAGTGACTTTATCTAATGTTTGCTTTTCCTTTCTACACATCTCAGCAAGGCTGTGAGGGAAGTAGACCTCACCATTGTTTTCATTTCTCAGCCTATGATCTAGTCCTTCTCACCAAAACATTCTAGCTAGGCTCAAACTAGCACACCCAACTCCAGCTGTCTCTACCTCCTAGATGATGTGGAGAGTTGAGCAATATAGTCATGTTTAGCAGGTAGTCTGTTTAGTTTTTCATCATACTGAGTGGTGTCAACTTTAATAGTAAAATTGCAGTTAAGCAGGCAAAGCTCTTCTCTTAGTGCAGCCTTCAAAATCTGGTTTGAAGCTGCACATTCTTATTTTTTAGCCTTATTTCTTTAACTTTAACTGAAACAGGGCATCTTCACAAGACTTCCTCCTTCAGCCACTTGGCAGGCTAATTCCACAGGTTTTCATTTCCAGGGATAACATAAACATCTCTTGGCTGTAAGCATCTTGACCTGAAGGGCATTAAATTAAACTACATTTCTGTCCCACAGTGGACTACTAAGTTATCCCACAATAATGAGAGAAAAACACACCCTGTGACAAAACCCAGCAACCCTAAAAGGGAAACCCAGAATGTTCTAATGGAGCTGTACTGCCTATACTGAAGTTGACAATCTTTGGATTAGTGAAACTATCCATGGTGGAAAAGGATTTCAGATCTTGCACAATGTGGTTGCAGTCAGAAAGAAGTGAGTGTGTTTAGTAGGGAAAAACAGATCAAAATCTTTATCACCCAGGTTTCTTTCTGATGTATTGCTTGTATCTTTCATGAAAATAACAACATAAGGCACACACACTACCAAATTAGTATCCAGAAGCCATCTTTTACCTGAAGAAATGTCAACATGATCAGCTTTGAGGCTTTCTTATGATTCCTGGCACAGCAGCAGAATTTAACCTTCAGTAAATCACTATTACAGTACATCACAGAGTCACAGAACCAGTTAGGTTGGAAAAGAACTTTAAGATCATCAAATTCAACTATTAACTTAGGACTGCCAAGTCTACCACTAAGCTATGTTCCTGAGCACCACATGTACCCGTCTTGTAAATCCTCCCAGGTATGGTGACAGCACCATTTCTCTGAGGAGCACCTTCCAATGCTTTGCAACCCCTTCCATGATTCTTTTTTTTTCCCAAACATCATATCTAAACCTCCCTTGGTGCAATTTGAGGCCATTTTATCTCATCTTATTGCTTGTTACTAGGAGAAGAGAAGAACACCCATCTTTCTGTGACTTCCTTCAGGTAGTTGTAGAGAATAGAATAGAGTAGAATAGAATAGAGTAGAATAGAATAGAATAGAATAGAATAGAATAGCATAGAATAGAATGGAATAGAATAGAATCAACCAGGTTGGAAGAGACCTCCAAGATCATCCAGTCCAACCTATCACCCAGCCCTATCCACTCAACCAGACCATGGCACTAAGTGCCTCATCCAGGCTTTTCCTGAACACCCCCAGGNTCCTGAACCCCCCCAGGGACGGTGACTCCACCACCTCCCTGGGCAGCCCATGGCAAATCACTCTCTCTGTGAAGAACTTCCTCCTAAGGTCTCCCCTGAACCTCCTTTTCTCCAGACAGTGATTACAATTCCTTCAGCTGCTCCTCATAGGCCTTTTTCTCTAGACCCTTCACTGTCTTCTTTAGACAGAGTCCAACATCTCAGTTGTAATGAAGACCCCAAACCTGAATGCAGCATTTGATGTGCAGCCTCACCAGTGCTGAGTACAGAGGGGCACAATCACTTCCCTACTCCTGCTCCTGATGGTTACACTATTCCTCATAGTCTTCTTGACCAGCTGAGCACTCTACTGGCCTATATCCATCCAGCTATTGACCACCATTCCCAGGTCCTTTTCTGCCAGGCAGCTTTCCAGCCACTTTTCCCTAAGCCTGTGGTATTGCATGGGGTTGTTGTGACCCAAGTGCAGGACCCAGCACTTTGCCTTGTATAATGTCATACACCTGACCTCAGCCCATCAATCCAGCCTGTCCAGACGCCTCTGTAGAACCTCCCTACCCTCAAGCAGATCAATACTGCCTATCTTGATGTCATCTGCAAATTTACTGAAGGTGCATTCAATACCCAGACTCAAATCACTGATAAAGATACTAAACCACACTGAGCCCTTGGGTACATGACTTGTGAGTGACTCTCTCAGCTGCATTTAATTCTCTTCACCTCCACTTTTTAGGCCTAGCCATCCAACCAGTTTTTAATCCTCTAAAGAGTATATTCTGCAGTACTTTTATTTACTTAAAAGTTTTCCTGTCAGTGGCCAAGAACCGTTTGAACAGCTAATGGAAAACATAAATCACAGCCTTCTTTGATGTATCTGTAATGTGTATCTAGACAATGATTTAATAACCAAAAAAGCACTCTGGGCCTCTGATTCATTTCTAACTTGTTTTTCAAAGTCCTAGGGTTTTTTAATAGATACTCTTGAGTAAATGAGTGTTGATCAGCTGTGATTTACATAGGCTGTTAACCTGTTAATGTAGTCTGAATTCCATCTCAATTTCCCAGTAGTTTCTCAGCGATGAGTAAGGAACTTCATACAACTACTTCATCTTGCACAAGTCTTATACAAGTAACACACCACAGGCACTTCACTGAAATGCTTCAGGAGCATGAAAGTGCCTGAGATGTTTACAAGGTATTCTGCTTCTGATACTTCAGTGGCAGGCTCTAAATTGGAGAGAACAATTTGGGAGAAAAGAAATTCTGAATGTCTTGAAGTGAGTTAGAAAAAGATTCAGCTTTGCAAACCAAAAATTAATATAGTCCCTGTTGTTCAATCTGTCATACCAATTTTTTATCAGTCTAACTTCATAGACTAGCTTGGGGTTAAACCAGTACATCATAGCTAAGACAAGGGAAACAAGAGCTGGGCTCCCATGAGTTTTGGAAAGCACAGTGCCTGAACTGCAGCATTGAATTCAACATGTCACAGAAAGAGCACTCAGTCTAAACTGCTTAATCTCACGCTCTCATCCTCTTTTTGCACTAAGAGTAATACCCTCATCAGGAAATTTGAGGAAGGAGGGTTTCAACAGAGGACAAATCACAGAAAAAGTCCTGTTTCTGTTGGGAGCAAATGTAGTTAGTTTTGAGATGTTAAGGATTAAAGTAGAGTGAGAAGCTGGAGGATTATTTTTTATATTATTATGCAAAGAAATGAAGCTTGCCTAGGAAAGCTAGCTGTCTGGGG